>JBBPMJ010000008.1:0-233765 GCA_038090255.1 Austroboletus niveus | reverse complement strand
ACTCGCGTCCGCCGCCGCCGCCGTCGTCGTCGTCCCACGACGCACCGGGGGCGGTCCGAACGTATTCCTGGGCGGTACGAACGCCGGGGGGATCGACACCCCGGGCGTCGCCTCCGACTTTTTCGACGACGACGACGAAAACAGGCCCGTCTGATCCCAACGACACGAGGAGCGATGAGTAACCACGACGACGACACCTTTCGGCGACTCGCCTTTCGGGTCACGAGCTTGTCGACCTCACTGCCCGGTTGGCCGATGCGATCCGCGAGTCCGCCGGTGGACGTGACACGGCGAGGCAGCGTCGGCAGCGCGCTCGCGCTCCCGGGCGCGTCCGACTGGCGCCCACCACCACCACCGGAAAAGGCGAGCGACGCAGCCGCGACTCGGCCGCCGACCGTGACCGCACGCGCGACGTCCGCCTCGTTGGCTTGAGATCTGAGCTGCAGTGACCGCCCGTGAGCGTGCGGCTTTTTTTTTTTTTTTGAGAAAGACAGACGTGGACGACGCACCGCTGGCATGCTCGTCAGATACGGGTTGTTGGACTTGCCCGAGGAGCCGTCCGTGACGTTGGCTTTCACGGGCGCTGCGAGGCGTTGGACGACGGACGACGCTGCGGCCACGCTCACGCCTTGTCCTTGTCCGCCGAAAAGCTCAGGTCGGGATTGAAAGTATCTAGCGAAGATATCGTATCGCGAACGATGCATGGCAGAAACACGCACTCGTCGAGAAGCCCAAAGAAAGCATCCTTTTCTTGCGCAGAGAGCTTGGAAAACGCCATGACCGAAATGTGCAGAGTCAAACTCTCAATGGATCGATAAACTTGGATAGTGTTCTTTCTACAGCATACAGACAAACCTACTTCATAACAGACTATTTGCGTAAAAGCGACAACGATATGCCAAAGTGATCTCGGTGTATCAGGGATTGTATATTAGCGGGGGGAAGAACGAAAACAGCTCAGACGACATGACCGTCGTCAGAGCAAAAGAGAAACGAGAAAGAAGACCACATAAGATAACACCTCGAGAGACGGTAATGATCATTAGAATGGTCGAACGAGAAGCAGCGACAACCATCCGTGTCCAGAAGGGAAAACAGCAATCAAGTAGACATCATGAACCATTGTAGTTAAATATGTCGTACTCGCCAGGAGCACCTGAGCCGTCTGCCATCGGGCTCATATTTTGTATGGGCATACCGGCCATGTGTGATAGACGGCCTGGGTCTGGAGCTGCGTGTTGGTTGATCGACTGCCCGTATGGATAACTTCCCGTCATGCTTGGTTGATGCTGTTGCCAATTTGGATTTGAATGTGATGGTGTCGATCCGAAGAATCCACCACCAATACCAGCGCTATTCGGCGAGCCCATCGAGTAACCGTTCATCTGCCCGGAAATCATTCCCATCTGTTGCTGCATCGGTTGTTGACCACTCTGTGGCCAGTTGGGACTCTGGACCTGAGGGTTATACGTTGCCGGATTTTGAGCCATCGAAGGATGTGAATGTTGTAGCATTGCTTGTGAATAGTCGTTCTGTTGCAGCTGAGGTTGTTGAGAAAGCCTCGAAGGTGCCCGTGGTGTCATTGGCGAATGGATACCGTCGGAAGGAGAACGCGCACTCCGCGCGATGCCAGGAATTGATGAATTCGAACGTAGCGCAGGGAACTGGTCACCCATTTGCGCCGACATGGGCGACACATTAACATTACCAACCGGTTGCGACGGTCCTCCAGGGCCCATACGTTGGCCCATCGCATAGGCATGTTGTTGTGAGTTCATCATATTTGGGACCGCATTCATGTTTCCATTTGTGTTTCGCATTTGCTGTTGCATGAGCATAAGCTGTCTTTGGTTCATGTTCGTATTGTTGGGCATCCCTCCTGGCATCTGTGAGGAAAAGTTCGAGCCTGCCATACGTGGGTCCATTCCCGGGTTGGTGGGGCCCTGAACAAAGGAGAACATGCCATTTTGTGCAGCTGCGTTGGTCACCTGCTGTTGTTGCGACATGACCGGTGACTGATGCGCAAGGGGGGACACTGGGCTTGGTCCTCCACCTGCATTCAATGCACCATTAGATATCGCGGGAATGGAAGTAGGTGCCATGCCAGCCATCTGGGGATTGCGCTGTGGAGTAGTTTGAGGATTTTGCAAATGTTGTTGCTGCTGCCGCTGTGCTAGGGCGCTCTAAAGATAGAGTCAGTCAGGTGACTAGCCAATCACCGGGGAGTGGATACCTGGATCGCTTGAAGCTTTTGCATCTGTTGTTGCAGAGGCAACGACGTGAACTGAGGCATTTGCTGAATCATATACTGCATAAGCGGGTGGTTGTGGTTGTTGACTATCGAAAGAAGTTGCTGGGCCTGAGGAGTAAATGCGGTACTTGGTTGTCCACCAGCAACTGCTTGCGGGATTTTGGAAAACGGTGCCCTCTGTATCTCTCCTCCTCGAGCACGTGCACGCGAACTTGCAGCAATTGAGGCTTCTGTCGCACCAAACGGCAGAGAGGGTGTGGTAGACGGTGGAGGCATGGCGGGACTCGATACACGTGGGCTTTGTGGCATAGCGGGGATGGATACGCTGGACACATTCGCAGGAGGTAAGGTGACAGGAAGATTGGAATGCGAAGCGACGCTGGATGACGATGTGCTAGGATGGGACACCTGCGTTACCTGTGGTTTCTTTTCGCCGACATCACGCCGCTTGCTCGCGAGGTCCGGAAGGTCGTCTGGTCGCGTACGTTTCAAGGCGCCATTAGGTGCTGCGGAGGGAGCAGTTGGAGAACCATGGTGCGTCTCGTTGAGAAGCTGTCGCCATGCGACATCCTTGGCGAATATGGTGGACATGTCCGAATAGAGATGCTGTATTCGATCCATGGGTAAAAAATCGACCGCTACGGGGGGCTCCATGATTGGGAGAGTGATGCTGGGGTTCTAAATGCACGCAGTAAGGACAGGACGAGTGAGTATGAGCATTGAAAATGCATACATTGTGCCGTTGATCTGCGGCTGCAGCCAACCAAGTGAGATTTACTTGAAGTCGCGTCGCATACCTGTGTACATGTGAGGAAAGGAAGGTGCTGAAAAATAGGGAACCGACTGTTGAAACCGCAAATCCGAGATAGAGATCCCGCGAAGCTGAAATTCCAAACAGACTCTGAACAGGGCATAAGGTTGAGACGATGGTGTGAGAACAATGGAGGAGACGCACTTCAAAAGCTCGGCATTTATGTCGAAAATTCGGCCAACCTTGGAGTCGCTGGAGTGGGCAGAGATGCCGGAAGGGACAAGGAATTCTCCCGAGGAGGCTCTAGAATGAGAGGAAGAGGATGGGATGGGGGCGCCGTTGAGCCGAGCAGAGAGGAGATCGGTGGTAGAGAGCTGTCGGGAGGGAGAGCCGACGTGGGAGGTGGAGGGAGAAGGAGCGCCGTTTATATGCATGGCAGGGACCCGCCTGTCGCGAGCGAGGATGTCGTGGGACGCAGAGGGATCCTTTGGATCGTCGGTTGCATCCTTGGGGTCCTCGGTGTCATCCTGGTCGGCGGCGGGGGAGAGCTCTGTGAGCGGCGTGAGGGTGCCCTCGACGGCGAGGTCGGGCTCATGCTTGTCTGCAGGAGGACGGGCGTTTGTCTGGAGGGGCGGGAGGGGCGGGGCGGCGTTTTGCTGGGGCGCGGGGGAGCCAGAGTCGGGGGCGGGGGAGAGGGGGGAGCTCTTGTCGTCGTGTATGTCGTGCGGGGGATGGAGAGGGGAAGTTGTCGGGCCGTGGGGGAGGAGGATGGTGTGGGGGGAAAGGGGCTGCTGGACGTGGAGGGCGTCACGGAGAGGGTCGTGGAAGAAGGAGGGATGGTCGGGCGGTTGGGCAAGGTCGTCCCAGTCAAAGTGGGGAGCTTCGTGATCGCGGGACAAGATTAGATTCTGCTTTTGGGTTTGGTCGAGGTCATGGTGGTGGCTCCGATCGAGATGGATCATGGGCGAGAGGAGGGGGGCGCGGGAGACGGGCGTGGGGGGCGGGCGACGGAAAAGCGGGGCGAGGGTGCTGGGGGCGGTGCTGGGGCGTCGGGGACGGGCACGGCGGAGGGCGGGAGGGTGGAGTGCACTGTGGGGCTCGATGGCGCCGAGAGAATTAGCGGGGGATAATTCGTGTTATAAATCCCAGGTCAAAATCAGGCGTGCATATCAAAAACGCTGTAGCACCACACCCGTGGGACTTTTATACCGCTCTTGTCGTGGCAAGCAAAACGCTACTAACAACTGCAAGAAATACCCTCGTTTTATTGGCAATTCTGCAGAGTGTCGCGATGGCGACTACTGGCTGCGCGTCGGCGTGTACCGGACTGTTGGCAGAGGAGCGCAAATCTGGTCAAGACTTTGTCGTTGATTCTGTGACAGTCACGGAACTCCCACGCCTCCGTGGGGCAGATGTGTTTTGTCAAGATCTTTCCGGCGCCAGTCTTTACTACCGTCATCATGCTCGCCCTCGTCAATCCACTCCACAGCTCGGAACATAGAACAGTCGACAGAAACTTGGCCTCCCTGCCCATCTCCGCACCCTCGTCCTCCTCCCGCTCAGCCAGACACCGAAAACCACCAATACAGCATTCCTTTTCTTCTTCCGCTCGTCAAACTCCCTCCCATTCGTCTCTCTTTCCCTCATCAAAGTCCCATTCCTTTCCCCCAGCTGTGGCATACGATTCTTGCTCTGCTCAGCCAAATTCCGCACCACAACACTCCCACTTTCTCCCTTCTGCCTCCGCTCCTTCCGCGTCCGCGTCTCCCGATAACACTCCCTCCCATCCCCCAAATCCCTCCGCTCCGCCATCCACCCCTCCCCCGGTAGATATTCACGCATACGCACCGACCGAGCTACTCAAGCTCCTCGCTTCGCTGCTCACACAAATTGCACGCACCAACGATGCCCTCTCCTCCGCCGACTCGGCAGCTCATACCCTCCCGCATCACACACAAGCCCCATCAGACTCATCCTCTCGCACTCCTGTATGGCGCTCCCTTACCTCGGCATCCCGCACCGCTCTCGCCAACCCTGCCTCCGCCCTCACTTTCCATGCTCGCAACATCCCCACCATCACCCTCGAAGCATATCTTTTACGAATCCTAAAATATTGTCCGACGACCAACGAAGTCTTCTTAGCTCTCCTCGTCTATTTTGACCGCATGTCTCGCCTAGCTTCGGAAGCGACGGGCCGCACCTTCGTGATCGACTCCTACAACGTCCACCGATTAGTCATTGCAGGTGTCACCGTGGCCAGTAAATTCTTCAGTGACGTATTTTACACCAACTCCCGATATGCCAAGGTGTGTCAAATCATTTCCATCCTTGTTTCGGCGGTGATTAAGTTTGTGTACCTTTCAATTCATTCTATCAGGTCGGAGGCCTCCCCCAAGCCGAGCTTAACCAGCTGGAGCTCCAGTTCCTCCTCCTTAATAACTTCTCGTTGGTCATATTACCGGAAGAGATGCAGAAATATGCAGAACAACTCGTGCTCTTCCTGTCCCAGCCCCAATCCCATCCATCCTCCCCAAACTCTCAACTACCCCGTACGCCGTCAACGCAATTCCGTTCACCACCAGCTTCCAGTTCGACTGGCCCCGCACGTGCGATGGGGGCCATTGATGCCTACGGCGGGTCCGTAGCCCCTGATCGAACACCGAGCATGCGTGCAGTGCGCACCCGAGATGATGACACGAGTAGCATCTTTAGCGAAACATCGACCGAGACCGAAACAGAAGGTGGTGATACGACAGACGATGATTCCACCATACGACCACCAAACTCAGCAAGCTCATGTTGTGATGATGTCGAGGAGAACCAAGGCGAAGACGTATTCCGCTCCGCTGGCGTTCACGACGATCCGGAGCGAGACTATAGAGACAAGGATCGAGGGGAGGCGACGCCAGAATTGAGAGCCCAACGGCGTGTACGGGAAGTCAGCGAGGACGTTGGAATGGCAAGTCCCTAGTCCAAACGACTTGGAAGCTCACGTTGCGTGGCCCTTTTTTTTTTCATCGGTTTGTCTGGTTGTAAACTCTTTTTTTCTTTCTCTTCTTTTGTTGCCTGTAGCCCATAATACTTTCGTGCATACCTCCGGTTCACTCACACGTCTCTATTATGAACCAATGACCTACATAAAAGCTATACAACGTACGATAGTACTCGTTTATACCTGTTTTTTTTTTCTAAATTTCGATAGCACCTGTGATGAATTGTACCGGAAACATAGAAGCTCTAGACTGTCAATGCTTGACTCCCTGTTTGCTGATTGCGTTCGAGACGGGACGGAATCCCTTATCTCCGGACCATTGGATGAGAGCATAGTTATTGCCGCCACACATACATAGCAATGAAAAAACAAAACACACGGTATGCACGCACATTGCGTAGCGTCATGACGTGGATGGGACTTCCGATAACCTCACTCGCTTCCATTTCTCGACCATGATGCAGCCCAAACGGCTACACGTCTGGCATGATCAGGATCATCGTTCTCGTAAACCCACTGGCTTCAAACGAGTCGGCGATAACGACGAAATGGAAGCGGCCGGCCGCGGAGAGCGGTTTGCTTGGCAAGTTCCCACATTCTGTGGGAAAGTGATCAAAAGCGTGACAGACAGGGGCAAATTTCCATTTTTGGCAGCGGCTTTTGCCGGTTCATCGGAATATGCCTTGAAAGATACCATCGTCATTTTTCAAGTTTACAACGTCGGAACCAAACGCTACGGTAACATGAGCGGTGGTAATGACAACTACGCATCGCACTCACGCATGTCGCAGTTCATACCGAATAACGCGTCCGTCTGCCTCGTCCACTACTTGTCGGCGACCGAATAGCACTCTTCTGCTCCCCAACAGTGCGCACGCGCCAAATCACCCCATCTAGACTCTCCTCCACCGTCCTCAACCCCGGCAACACCCGTCTCAGCATCTCATCCACCTCTTCCCGTCGTCCAAGGATACTCCCGTACAAACGCAGATGCATCAATCGTTTATGACAAACCGACGTGTCCGAAAACGTAAGCATGCCTCGTGCATCGATGGGCAACCCAAGAGACAACAAATGAGGGCATTGTTGTAGCAATGACAGGAGGCCGTCGAAGGTGACGGAACCGGGTGCGATTTGCATCGCGTCTGTTTCTATAAAAAGCTGCACCAGTCCCGGCGACTCGGACGCGATCGTCCTGACGAGGTCGTCGTCCAGCACAAGATCGCCCAGGTCAGCGAGTTTCAGGACGCGCAAGGATTTCAATGACAAGAGCGGTTTCAGATCACATTCGTCTAGATGGTGTTCGGGCCCCGGCGCGCTCGCTCGTAAACCGAAACGGCTGCTAGCTTTAAGATCGTGAACGAGCGAAAACGTCTGCGTGTGGGGGAATTTGCTGGTGAACGACTGTAGGAACATGCGCAAAGACGGCGAGGTGCAGTACGACTCGATTTCCAGGTAGACGGTGGACAAGGGAATGTCGGGCATGAGGAAGATGTCCGTGAGCGAGTCAATGTTGTAATCCTTCCAGTGCAACGTGTGCAAGTTTTGAAAGCTGCCCAGACGCGGACTGTCACGAAGCGCGAGGGCCTCTAGATTGAGCACGGACCAGCGCATGTCCACTGCCAAATAAGAGAGACCTTTGAGCTGAGCGAGGTGCGCGAACGCATCGTTATCCAAGGAAGAGCACGTCAACGTCTCCAGATAATGCAACGTGCGCAGTACGTTTGAAATAGTCCCTGTCGCGGACCTGCCGTTTCCACTAATCTTTAAATGCTTCAGTCTCGGGCAGGCCACCCCGAGCGGCGTACGGATAACGTGGTTCGTGAGCAACTTCACGTCAATCGCAAGAGATTGCAACGAAGGCCCGATAAACAAGTTGATCGCCGGACCGAGACAAGGACGCGTCGTTTGCCACTCTAGCTTGCGAAGGTTGGGAGCGAGAACAAGAGGTTCTCGCAGTGCAGATCGCGCCATAGCGATAAAGATGGACGCGCACGCTTCGTCCTGCCAACTGTGACCAGCGATATTCTCCGCGAGAACGCGCACGCAGCGGGCGCGATCCATGAATCGCGTCCATTGGCTGCCTGACAAGGTTCGACGGTTCTGTACGGACGGTTTTGATCTAGTTTGCCCCTCGAGGCACAGAACTTACTAATAACCAGGCTTTTTTGCTCAGCACTTGGGATGGAAGAACGTGGTAAAGGGTTTTGATATCGGATATCTCGTACCAGAGGATCTGCTCTGCTTGCTTCTGAAATGATCGGCAGGTCCTCGCGATGGCCGCGAGGGTTGGTAGAAGTGGCTCGCCTGAATCGTCCGTGACGTAGCTGAATATGTATAGAAGGATTTCGGGTATGCGAAGCGCACGGTGCATGTAGCGCTCACGCTCAACTGTGCGGGATGGAACGAGGATGTACATGTCAGTAGATCAGAATCTAATAACTCAAAACATAAGTACTACACCCCATTTACGGCATTTTGAAGTGGATACGTCGCAAGTCCCATATCGAGAATTTTAATCCAGGCACATCAAGTGGGAATAAGTAGAATAAATCGGGGCTCAAGGCCACATAAATGTTTTGAAGTCCTGCCACGACGAAATCTTTGATCTGAGCAGCTCCAGATGCAAAACATGGAGGACAAGCGTTGTTGGCAGTACAGTATTCAAACGATCTACGAAACCAGCTTCGCAATGTGCATTGCCAATACCTCTGTCGCTCTCAACTAACATACACCACATATGGCAGAGACTGTTCTAAGACCAAAATGATTGTGTGTTTATCACCACTAGGGAGACGGGATAGGGCGCGGTTTCGAGCCTGCGAGAGCTCTCGTCAGGAGGCTATCGCTGCCCCGACCGTCGTCCTTCCAAGGTTGTTTAGGTGGACTACCACTCACTTACCAGACAGAGGGCTGTAGTACCAGCAGGGGCCGCAAGTGGGTATGCGCGCGTACCGTAGGTACGACCCTCCGCGAAAGTGGTCTGCGATGCGTGGGTGCCGATGAAGGCGAGTGTGGAAAAGGAAGCTTCTTATCAACGGAGCCGCATCACTGAGGGCCAGCCGAGCTAACAGGACTCTTTTGGGTCCCACTATTAATTTTCTCGTCCCCATGCAGCACCATCCGGATACTAGTGATCTGAGCAACATAGACTACTAACCGGTCTGAGTTTTTCTCAGGCACACAGCGTTGATGACTTGATGATGGATTGGACATATTCAACCACGTAAAATAAATATCCTGCTGCGTGTAGCTACAGTTCGTCCTTCCTGCTTTCGTCCTCCAGTGGACGACACAAAGCAGGGGTTGTGCCTGTAATCTGGTACTCGCACTTTTCCAACTCTGCAACAGTTAGGAGAGCATTCTCCGTACCACACGAAAGAACAAGCTAGCGGACGAAATCAACAACCAGCACAAATGATAAAATCAGAGTAAAGCCACCTCTAAACTGCGCTGAGGTCCGTTCCAGCATTTTGTACCCTGCGTGTAGCGCTGCTTGGTATAGTATTCATGTTCGCTCGGTTGGGCAAGCTTATTCCACGAGGAAAATTTACTGGTCCAGACATTAATCTTGAGCACAGAAGAATACGATCCTACCAAGGACTTACCCGAGGCTGAACGTCGACCCACCCTTGTTCGGTTTCTGGCGCGCTTCGCCAAAGAGGCAGACCTCGTAGGTGTAACTGCAAGTCGATGATCAATGTCTGGCTATTTCGGGACGAGAGTTTACGAACTCTCCAGTGTCCTTCTCTAGGCATAGCCCATCAAGTTTCTTCCATTCACCTTCAGAACCAAACCCATCTGGGTTGAATAGACCAGAAAGGTCGTCACGAGCAGTCTGTTCCTCTTCACGCGTGAGCACGAGGCTGTGCTCCGCATCCGACAACGCCTGCCGCGCTTGGTTGGCTTCTACGAAGGGAGAAACCCTCAGAACAGAGCACGCGTATGATCACGTCTAGGCTACCTTCAGAAGCATCAGAATTGCCAATCCCAATATCGAGGCCCTTCAGCCAAGAAAGGACTGCATCACGGAGAGAAACATAATGAGGAACGAGCTGGTCAGGGAGGTACGCAGTCAAGTCGAAAACTAGGGCATAAAGGTCAGTAGCAATCGCAGGTGAGCTTGGTAAGTAGACGCACGAGGCGATTGAGATGCGGGATGGCCGATAATCCTGTCATGCTCCAGGAGTAAAGATACATGATCGATTTTCAATAGGCGATCGAGCTCCTTCTCGATTTGCTCAGCGTTCCATATACCCTCTTCCTCTTCTTCTCCCGGGGCAAGGACCGGCGTCTCCTCGCCACTACTCTCACCCTTCCGAACATCATTGATGTGAGGAAGCCCTGCCAGCGACTCCCATCCTCGTACAGCTTCTAAAACTGCCATATCCTGGTAATTTGGGTTGTATCCTGTGCGTAAATTGTCAAGGACATCACCAAGCGTCTTTTCTCTCTCTAGATGTTTTTGGTGTTCTTTCCGCAGTGATTTTAATGCCACATGGTGAGTGAGAAGCGACTGGTAGAGAGCTACCGGATGGACGTATCAGTACTGAGACGTGTGCATGAAACTAAGGACTTACGAGACTGCTTTTTCCGTTCTAATTCAGCAGCTGATATGGATTCTGCGCGAGTAGCAAGGTCTTGCAGAGGATTAAAACTCGAACTTTTTATATGTGGGGTCCTCACCTCTTAGCCGCTCCACTTCGTGCTCACGAGAAGCGACTTCACGTTCCAAGTCGGCTAGAAGCTTCTCAAGACGTTTCTTCTCCTTCTGTGCAAATGCAATGTACGTAGCGCGTATCTTGGAGCCCTGGATTACATTAAGCAATATATTGAGCTATGAGTTCAATGAGAGATTTTGTTACACGCACAGTTTTCCGCAATTTACGCTCTGTTTCCTCCTTTTTGCGGTATGCCTCTCCCACTTCCTTGCATGTGTTGGAGCACACGCCCGGTGCTTCGTCTGACCCGTCACAACATTCGGACTCTAGTACGAGGTCAGATAGTGACGACCTGTCCAGGCTATTTTCTTACCACAAAGACCATCCCTCACACGTGAACTGGGTATAGTCGCTCCAACATGCCCAATGTTCTTACAGTAAAACGTCATCCCAGGGCATGCACTGGTGCCTACCCTCTTCAGCCTATTCGGAGGGTCGACGATTTGATTCAACTTACCAGGCTCATCGCTGCCGTCAGGACAATCACAATAATCGTCGTTGATTGCACTCCAAGAAATCTCCATTGAACCGTCTAGACAGGACCATGTTCCTGATGCAGACGGAGCGTACTTTGCTTGGAGAGCTGGGGAAACGCCGTGTGTCTTGTCAAGTACCGCAAGAGCAGGCAAAGGAAGAGCGAGAAGTAGCCAGGAAACCATTTGATCCTGTCTCAGAAGGAGTTGGACTTATCTTATGTTGGACACGCCCGAAGTTCGACTGAGCCGAACGCGACGTGGCTAAAGTTAGGCGAGGTAATATTACATAATATGTCGTCTTTAAAACGGAGCTTAAAGTATCGAAACTCAACGGAAGTTGGGAAGGAGAGCCAAGTAGTCGAAATCCCCAGCTTCGACGACATCGACATCGACAAGGCCACGACATTATGGTGAGTTTATCTCTCAGGACGTGCAATAGTATACATTCTGGAGGTTTCACGTCGAGCATTTCTGGCGAGAATGTTGGATGCGCGTATTGGCGCTTGGATTGCATGGACTGATCCATCATGCAGGCCAAGGCAAAAGCACCTCCCCCATCATCATCCGGCGGAAAAGCTGCTAAGAAGAAGAAGTGGTCGAAGGGCAAGGTCAAAGACAAGGCCCAGCACGCCGTCATTTGCGATAAAGGAACCTTTGACCGTGTCATAAAGGAAGTGCCAACATGGCGCTTTATCAGCCAGAGCATTCTCATTGAACGACTGAAAGTCAACGGGAGCTTGGCACGTACTGCTATCGCGCATCTGGAGAAGGAAGGTTTGATCAAACGCATCGTACACCACTCGGGCCAACTCATCTACAGTCAGTTCTTGTCCTTGTCTACACCTATCATTTTATTAAAAATATATGATACAACTGCAGCTCGGTTAACAACTGCCTCTGATTAGGAATGGTTCTTTCGCATCTTGTGTTCGTCCCGAGCCTATGTAATTTCTATTGCAACCAAAATCCATGCCTTTGACTGGCGCACATATAAAGCATCACTACCCCCGAAACTGAGACCAGTCCTGCTGTAGATGCTGCGAGTGGTGAAATCTGAGTGGCGAACTACGTGAGTTTCCAGCTTATTGGGTGAGATCAGCCCCTCCGGAACTACCGATTTTATGCTTTTAACGTTACTGTATTACAACGACATTCAGGTCCTTGCAATTCCACTATAAATGGCTATAATTGGACCATCATGGACATTGCTTAACGTCCCCCATTCCGTCTTCGATTGAATTTTACGTGTCCTCCCTGTTTTCTTCAATCGTAACATTGTTTCGGTGAATCATTTACTGATCTACTGGGAGAGTTTACTGCTTCACTCGTCTGACCTGGCGCTGCTGTCTCACTTCCATGACACAACTCATTCTACCTAGGCTCCGATATCCTGCTGCCACTCAAGTTTCAATGTATTTAAGGACCACCCCTGGTACACTAGGCATGAGATATGAAGGTCATAGATTATCCAGTTGCGAAGCAAACGCAGCCAAGTCTGGGATAAAGCAACAAACGATGAAATTTCGGTATGTGTGATTTGCATCTCTATGCTTGGTTATCTACCTTGAAGGAGGGGATGTGGAGACAACGGGCCGCTATTGCCACGGATCCAGTGAGATTATGGTGTACGTATTTCTCCACATGCAGGTGCCTGTTTCTTACACGTGTAGGTCGGGTACTCGGTGGCCTCGTTAAAATTTGTTTTGACCCTTGGTAACACTTGTCGTGCAGTAGAAGACCTATTCATAAGAACCAAGACAGAGTACTATGTTATCGTACCAGTGACTTGCCGACATAAAGTCATTCATACGTCTTATCAGCGGGGATAATCTTATCACGGCTACAACGGAGAAAAGGTCACTCGACCGTCACCAGTCAACAAGATCATTCCATAGTCAGCCGTAAGCATGCGAAACCCTCGCATCCACATCAGCTGCATTCCGTGTCCAAGATGCTCCGCTTGGTCCTGATCATTCCCTTCTCCAATTTGCAACCACGACAACCATGCCGGCTAATCGGCATGCGAGCGAGCAAGAGACTCATTAAATAGAGCACCTAAAACGAATATGGAAGAGACTTACCCAGACGAGCTTCATGAGCCACCAGCACATGTGGATGGTACTGCAATAGGGTCAGCGGTCAGATGGCAGCACGATTAGAGACCGAACAGAGCAAAAAGACAATACGAGCACAAGATCTCAAAACGGTGGCTCACCGAGGTATCTGACCAGCGATGGTTTCGACTATGGTCTTAAAGAACGCAAGAAACGTATGGTCAAGAAAAGAGAAGCACGAAATGAATGCCGTAAACGGAGAAGTGAGAGGACTAGTACTACAGCACGGGACGAGTCCACAGCCGTCTTGGAGGGCGCGTGAACACGTGACCCTACCAGAATTGTCAAAACCCAGCCCCACTTTCTACTACCAGTCAATACAATGAGGCTGTTGCTGCCTGGGAAGTCGAACGAGACTTCATCAGGAGGATCATTGGGTAATAACGTCATTACTTGACGTGCTCTACAAGCACAACCGAGACCAATTGCGAGTTATGACAGCCAGCCAAAAAGGAAATTAAGGGTCAATATCTTGGCCAATAGCTTATGACCAGTCTGCTTTCCGATTCTTAGATGACTCACTTGGCGAAAACTGAACTTGGTCGACGAATGATTGCACATTCGTCTTCGTTTTCTCTGTTTCGCGCCGGTCCAGGCAGGGGACACACGGAGCTTCTCTAAAGGTAACGGGCTGACAGTTCTCTCTGCAATTTGTCTAACATCCCATCTTTCTTTCAAACATAGACCTGTCCTTCTCCGTTCCTTTCGGAGACCCGGTGGCGACTATGCGTGTCGACTAGACCACTCACTATACCTAGCCTTGAGTCAGACGAGGGGAGGTTCGAGAAAGACGCGCTTATCCCACAGGTTCAGGACAGGCAAATCCACCGTCGGAGACGGTGTATCTTCTGTCATCGAAACGTGCAGATCATACTCTGGTGTCTAGGAAACTTGCTTCATGGCTGACAACATCATCATCATTTATAAGCATACGTGATCGCAAGTCGAACGTACCATTAGTCACGGTGAGCTGAGCGTCTTTCACAGACGCCATTGCAAGCTAAAACGGCCACGACCTTGGTCGGTAAATCATTTATGAGCCTTTCAGACGCTGCATCTCGTCTGTGATTTTATTTTTCGACATCCATTAGCTTGCCATCTAACTCTGCGATCATAGCACGTGATTCCCCATCTGGGTTGCCTCTGGTTGGTGTTGACTCTTGCCCTGCGCGATGTAAGTCGTGAGGAACGTGAAGCTTTGTTACCTGAGACGCCTTTCATCTTCGAGTCGCCTCTTTTCCGCCTCCAGTTCAAGGAAGATCTTGCTAGAGGGTAGTAAAGTCGGGGGGTAGGTTGTTTGATGGTGATCGAGGAGGACATTACTGAAATGTCCACAGATAGAATATCGGCTGGGAGATGGGCAATCTCGACAATCTGTGGCCCGTCCTATAATACCATTTTAGAAACAGATCGTAAAGCATCGTCTACTACCTGAGAGCGAAGGACGGACATACGAGAGGCGGCGCTACCCGAGCGGAATAGCTTGATAGACTTGATTGGGAATTGAGTCGCCTATATGACCGTCATCGTAGTATCTTCTAAACGAGAGTCAACCATACTGCCTGTGAACACTGAGCGTGGGTTAACTGTGGACGCATGCAGGAGCACAGACATTTTTAAGCACACTGTACCACGGGAAATGCATAATACTAAACACTTCCCGCAGAGCTGATTTGGCAGATCAAAACCCGACGTTTCTCCGAATACTTGATCACAGGACATCGTATTTTCCGATTAGAACCCACATGAGGGAATTGGCAATGTTACCAGGGGGTTCGAGAATCGACTACAATGCAGGAAGAAAAGGCAATGCGTAGCACAGGCATCAGGTAATTCACGGTTCCTTCCAACGCAAGGATTGAATATATTCGGCATCAGCTAAACGAATAGACTCAACAGAAGAAAGGAACCTCCACAAATAAACATGTGTCCACACCTTGGTAGTACTCCGCGCTGGATCCTTCACAAGTTGTCCAGTGTGAAGGAAGATGGCAACAGCGCATCCATTGTGAAGAACCCACGTTCGCAAGATTTGACTATAAATATTATTGAGTATCGGGTCCCAAAATGCCTCATGGGTCCGCGTCATCTCAACATCAGAAGAGTCAGCAAAGGAGAGGGCGCTTGGCTTTTGACAACGGACAGTCATGGCTTCGGCTCGAGGCGTCCTAGAGATTGTGTAGCTGCTGCATGCACTGTATGCCGTTCCAATAATCGTATAGACAAGCTTCTCGAGCGTCAGATAAGTCGAATCTTCAATCACCTGTACTTCCATCATCTCGATGCAAAAGCACAGATGAGGTACACTTACTGTAGCAATCTGCTCGACCACTGCTAGAATAGTCTATCTCTCCCATCCCTGCCTCTGCTCCCTCTTGCTCGGTGGAGGTTCGGGCGAACTCGAAGGTAATAAGTGTGACGATGCATTGTTTGGCGAGACGTTCAGATGGGTTGACGCCGATAAGCACAGGTAAGATGAAGTTGGTCATGCGCATGATCGCCCCTGCCTGCGATCGCCCCATGATGGGCTCCTGCCCAGGTCCTCCCGACCGCAGCGCCTACGAGTTGCAAGGCCAACTTCGAACCCGCCGGTGAGGTGAAATTTCTTCGGAAGCACAATGATGACACGGACGGCGTGTAGCACCTCAGAGGCATCTTGACGATATCTCTGACGAATGTGAACGCAACATCTGTCACGTCCTCTGCAAGGGCTCTTACGTTCGGGTAGCCGCGGTTGCGGTGAGGTGAAGGTCGGCGAAAGATACAACATCTGGGTTGGTCTGCATTGCAAGTCTAAGTAAGGAAACTAATCCGATCGATGACGAGTCACAACTCAACATTGCCAACAACCATGACATGAGCATTACCACACCAAGAGTCAAGTGAACAGAAAAAAAGTGAGTATGATTCATCAAAGGTGCTGCACATCACTTTTCGTCAATCCATCTGCGTTGTCGCCCTGGACGGATGGATATCTGAAAACATTTGTCAACCTACTTGCTGGCTGTGTATGAGGTTCAGATTCGATGGCTCTGACGAATCAACGGGTGGTAGGAGATAGGTACCGTCCCACGAAACTGGGTCTGCTTTCATGACAGAGTCGTATTTTGCCTTTGTCATCTTTCTGAGCCTTCGCTTCCTGCAAGACGGTCGTAAGATCTTACTCTTATCAGCTAAGTTAGACTGACCTCGAGCTTCTTGATCTTATCGCACGAATTTCTATGTTTCATCCACAGACCTGGATAGTATTCAAACCTCTTGTCAAGGTTGATTTCGTTGTAGCACGCTTTGCAAACAACGCTCTTGCTCCGTACGACCTCTGTGTATGGGTCATCTTCAAGCTCTGTCTTGCGTCGCTCCCGATTTATCCGATTCCTTTCCTCCCTGGCCCTGATCATGATGGTGCACTGCCTGTTGGAAGGTTCAGCTGCGCTCTCGAGTTGCATCAGAGGCTCGAGGGGAGGTCTCTGTGTTAGGCAGAGGACGGGGTGCAGGCGCGGGTGTGGATGCGGGGGTAGTGGGAACGGTTGTGAATGCAGGCACGGGGGTGGTAGTTGTTGTACCACTCTCGTACCAGCATGTTTCCCTTCCAAGAGCCCTTCCCGTCGTCAAATCCGCTACTGCAGCACTAACTGCGCGGCAGGTGTGACGAAGTGATCGCATACCACAGTGGAACAAAGTAGGAAGTTGTCTGCGCGATCATTAGACAAAATGTCCAAGGTCGTTAAAGGTGACGCCACCAAACAGGTAATGTGTTGGGGGGAGAGAAAACAAGGCTGCCCACATTTCCAAAAATTTCTCCGTTTTGTTCGCGCCACAACAGCTGACAGTTTTTTTCTCATGTCAGGCACGGCGGAGGTTTTTCTCAAACGTTGATACACGTGACACTGGAAGTCGGATAAGTTCCTGCGTCTTATTCCTATGCGTGCCTTTGTCCGAGATACTCATCCACAGTCTCCCTCCATAGGTAACTTGGTTCAGACTGAGCCAGGAGAGTCCAGTATTGAAGCATTGCCATTGCCCGCATGTTTTTTTTGTCCCCGGAAACTGTAGCACGTCAAGTTCTACGCGCCACTTTTTGGGCCATGGTTGGACTGCGCTCGAACCTTATTTTCGAGCACTGTCGCTTGTGTGCTCTGCCGTTCTTATGCATTATCATAGCAGTGACCACCGTGCGGGAAAACTAATGGAGTTCATCGTCATTTCCACCATCAGAATCCCCAGTCCGCTGAAATACTGTCGTTTAGACAGCATACATAGGGACTGTCACGTTCTAGTATTGTTCTAGTGCGTTTATCGTTCCACCTGACCGTTACTAAATCTAACGCTGAGATAGCCGCGGGCAAGTTTCGCGAGTTATATAGATGCTTAAGCGGTGATCGCTCGTTCCACATAGACGCGTCTGTCCGCGCGGATTCTGCACCATGAACTACCATACTCATGGAACAGCTCCGCACGATCTAGTCAAATATTATGCAATATAATACACTTCCACCGTACAAGTATCCTCGCGAAGCTCGCCTCTCTCGTGCATCTCGGAGTTATTTGTGTACTTTCCAATCACCTGGCTAGACGTTGAATGAAGGTCGCATGACGGTCTATGGGCAAGATACTCACCATTTCTACCTTTCTGAAGATCTTGTTTGCTACATTGATGTGCCCTTCGGGCGAGCCTGGTTGTCCGCCAATGGCAACGCTGTCTAGGGTGGGGTGAGCGACTTGAGGACTGGCGGATCATAAGGAAGCAATCTTTGGGAGTGGGGACGACGCCCAGGGGCGTTCGTGTCGCTCGTGGTGATGTCAGTTCATAAACAGTGGCAATTTCGACATTGAAAAAAAAAAAGAAAAGCTGCTCCACTCGCTCGTCGTTGGGACGACTGCGGGAGCCATTGAAGCGTATCTCGTCCCTCTCGACAAGTTTCGTCATCTATCCGACCGAGTTTGTCAAGACACACAGTTCGGTGGCCAGGTCTGTATCGTATCGAGTTCTGTTTGCATCGACACGGTGACGCGCCCGCCGTACCAGCGTGAAGCACCCCTGACCATCATCCGCACCACTGTCCGCGAAAAAGGCATCATCGGTCTGTAATCGGGTTATTCGGCGCTCGTCACTGGAAACGCTATCAAGGCCAGCATGCGCTTCGTGAGCTATGACCACTTTAAAGGTCTCTTGGCAAACTTCGACGTCAGTCTATTTCTTTCTGTTCGCGCACGACTCTCACACCATCGCGGGGTAATGCGAGCGCACCCAAAAATCTCGTCGTCGTATAATGAGCGGGCTTGGGCGCTGGCATGGAGGCCACCTTTGCCGTGACCCCCTCCGAAACGATTAAGTGCGTATGCTTATTCTTGCATTGCCCACCAACCATCTGTTGAATCTAAGATACACACCATCAAATCACCATTCAAAGTATCCAAATGCGGAGAACAGACTCGGAAACACCAAACTAGCACGCCCTCTCAGAGGCAATATTTAAATCACCATTCGTAAGACCATTGAAGAAGCAGTGGTCGAAATGGTGGCAATGACCAAAATGATTGCTGTCGTTCCTCGATTTTATTATTAAACGGTTCCGGTTCTAGTTCTTCATTGCTGAATCACTAGAGTAGCAATAGTTGCTCACTGAGCATGACATAATCAGATCAGAGGTTATCGCTACAGATTTTAGTGACTTTCAGTCTAGTAAGATGGGAATGAGACATCACCCCGCCGGTGATCAGTATGGCTTGAAACGCCGAGACTCTTTCAACTTTTCAACGCGCGCCTTGTCTGCCTCAAAGTTCTTCCTGAGATCCAACAAAGCTAGAATAAGAGGACATGTCAAAAAAGCACGCGGCGTGAGGCATGCCATCCCACCTTTTCGTTGTTTTTCCACCTTTTGAAAGGCATAAAATGACTCCTTTTCTTTCGACTCCTTCTTCTTCCGACTCTTTGTCCGTCCGGCTTCCTCGAACGTCTTACTTGCAACGCCGACGCCGCCTCCGAGTGTCTGTCCATACGCCCCACCCCTCGTCACGAGTATAAACCCGTCCTCGTCCACGATTTGCTCCCCCTTGCGATACACCGCCTTTTGCCGCGTCTTGGCGAGGTCGAACTCGAACCGCTCCATCCATGAGTCAGCATGTGCCTTGACAACGTCGAGCGGCGGCCTGGACGCATCGTACAGCGCAGCATAGCGCGCCAGACCCCGGGGCTCTTCAGAGGACGGCCACGGACGCGGCTTGCTGGATGGTGCAAGCGCTTTCTCCAGCGATGCGGCGTCGAGGAAGATGACGTGTGCTACAGAACCTGTTTTTCGAAGTAGGCGTGTCGAGAGAGACGGGAGGGGTACGATGCTCGGAGGAATCTCCATCTCTTTTCGTCGTCTTTTCGTCTTCGGCTGCGACTGTAGTTCCTTGTCTGAAGCCGATTCTGACGCCGAGATTTCGTCCATATCTGATGCTTCTTCGTGTACCTCTGCCTGGGCATCCGTCCGCGCCGCATCCGACAGGTACGTCACGCGCTCCACCGTCCCGTACGGTTTGAAGAAAAGGGCGATTTCGCGGTCGGTGGCGTCGACGGGGGCGTTGACGAGGAAGAGTGTTCGTCCCTCGGGGTATGCGTGCTTGTCTTTCGGTTTAGAGATGTGGGCGCGGACGTAGAGGACGTGCGTCGAGCGGGCATAGGCGACTGGAATGACGGTGAATCCGGAAACGTGATTTGGGAGGATCGACATGGTAACTGAACACAAATACGACTATTGGAAGGGCGTGGGCCGATGACTTGGAGGTTGCCCGGGTGCTCAGTGAACTATGCCGTTCTTGGGCTTGGACCGATTCTGCCGTGAAATATTTGAGATTCGGTCGTAGGAGCACTGCCACCAATTCCTCCCACTGCATCTTTTACTACGTCGGAATAGTTCACAATGTGGACCTCTAGCGGCAAATAGTGTCTTGGACTCATCATGAGCACTGTCCGACTTCTGGGACCTGCGTTACAAGTGGTTTACTGTCATTTCGCTCGTGGAAGATAAATCAAGTGCAGGATTGAACTCGTAAGTATTCAATGAAAATCTTGAGCCTTTTGATTTCATCTGGTGACACATGCATGAATCCCAGTGGGAGTTTGGGACCAACAACCCACTCGTTTTCACACGGCTACGCTCGCCTACCAGGTCCAGTTCTACTCCATCTCGTTACGTTTAAACAACGTCGGAAGAGTTCAAGTGAAGTATCAAAATCAGTGGGGCAAAATTTCGTCGATCAACGGACGTGCTTTGAAGGCAACGCATTTGAATTTTGTGAGATAACAGGTGCCCAATAACTCACACTTTCGTGTTGGAATGTCTATCTTGACAAGGGATGGATGCACGTCATTCTTGGCTCTCTCCAGTGACGGCTCGATTCAACTTGGTCAGCCAACTTGTCAACAACTGAGAAGCTTGGCGCGTCATCTCCACTGTCAAAATATGTGAAATAGGTCTTTAAGAAGTGTGTTATGCACCACCTCGTATCTACGGTTAGTGACTCTCACATCCTCCTGTCGAAATTACCACTTTGAAAATGTAGTAATACAGTTCCATGGAAAATTCGACGTAGTCACTTTTCGCATTCTATGTCCACCCAATCTCCATGCATTTCACCCATTGCATCCGGAATAGTGTCCTGGTCGGCTCACAAGTAACACAGATGGAATAGCCTCCGTACCAAGAACAGTTCCTTTTCAATTGTGGGTGGCGAACCCAAGTGTGAACTCCGTAAGCGGCGTACGTCAGGCGTGCACCCGAGTACACACTGCCAGCGTATCAGACAGAAGAAGTGAATCAGGACACCATCAATATAAGACATTGGTCCCCGTGGTCTTATCGATATTGTGCTTTCTGGCAGATCAAACATCTTGGACGGTCTTTCGGTCCGGTGAGTTACTTTTAGGTCTTTGCAAATGATTGGAGTTAACGAGATCTTTAGTCAAGTGTACTTTGACGGCAGAACCTTCATCCATTACTCTCTTGACTAGTTTTTACGTGGCAAGTCCAGACCCTACTTTTTCCACTTAGTATCGGCCGCCGAACCGAAATTCGAGATACGTGCAAATTCTTCGCATCATGCGTATATTTAAAGTATTCTCTGAGAGTCTCGGAGCTCCATTCCCAGGTCTGTCCACTGCTATAGCGCCCACTCCACCAGCTAAACTCTGCATCAACCTTTCTCTTTAACTGCTCTATTTTAGCCAAACCTCATGCTAGAATACCCCGAAAGCCTTGGGCTCACCCCTAATATGCCAGACATAAGTTCTACAAGTCGCGGAATACTTAGTTGCGAAATAAGCCCCGCCCCTGAGACGAAACCACAAACCTTGAAGTCCAGAGAATACATACAATTCGCAACTCTTTGTTGGTTCATCTACCTCGAAGGATGGAATGATGGGACTAATGGGCCGCTGCTGCCGCGGATCCAGCGGGTCTATGGGGTATGTTTGTAACTAATAAGCGGGTACCCCTAACACGTGAATAGGTCGGGTATGCTGTGGTTTCCTTGATATTTGTTTTTGCCTGTGTGGTGCGTTATAAACGCATTGCCGCAGAACTGACGTATGAAATCGAAAAATTTACCAGGGGTTTATATCGGGTGCATTGTCGAACGTTGTGTTGACCGAAAAATTGGGATTCGGGAAGGTAACGTTTATTCACGTCCGTATGAGACATTTGAGAACATACTGTTTCAGGTCATGGTCTTGGGTCGGTAATTCTGCTGCCGTGAAGTTGCTGTTTTTCACCGATCCCTTCAGGTTCGTTATTTCAGGTCGTTGCTTATTCCATTGAGTGTTGTGCACCACCATTTCCTGTTTTCCTTTTTGCATACTTTTTGAATGGCATTGGGTTGGCATTGCAGGTAAGACTCCCCACTGAAAAGTCTGATTGACTCAACGCGTCCCTAGAATGCACAATCTGTTGGGTACGTGGCATCCTTCAAGGAGAATGCAGAAACAAAAATGGGCATCTTCATGGCTGGCAAGTTTTCTTCCTCGTAATTATATCCTGTTCCAATCTCATTGTTTACCTGTAGCATACGGTCCGTCCCCCTTGATGCATATTGCACAAGTAATTGAGGATTTAATTTACAGGTGGTGGTGCCTTATCTTCACCACTCGTGGCCACTCAGTTTGCTAGGCTCAACCGCTGGTCTTTCCATTATTTCACCTCTCTCGGTATAGCGATTATCAACACTGTAGCACTTGCTGCCGTTTTTCGGCTAAAGAGACAAGAAGGTGACAATATCATTTCTGGAATTCTCAGCAATTGATCAATTTCTTACATCAAGAATGTCTCGCACATATTGGCATATCCTCGGAACCAAAGCAGGCTAGCGAACACAGTCATTTTCGTCAAATATTTGCACTCAAAGACGTGCATCTTCTTGCATCCTTCATTTTGTTTTATGTTGGAGCTGAAGTGACAATGGGAGGTAAGAATTGATCCTTTTGCATGTAACATCTATAATTTACGATATTACTCTCAGGATGGATTGTTACATACATCATCGATGTTAGAGGTGGAGGGGCATCCTCAGGATATATCTCTACTGGATTTTTTGGTGGTGCGTACGTTGTGTCTGGTGTGGGGATGGTTAGTATACACAGAAACAGGGCTGATGGTGGGTCGTGTCGCGTTGTTGTGGCTAAACGAGAAGGTCGGTCACCAGCTAATATCTACCATACAAGAACTAATGTTCACAGATTGGTGAACGCTTGGCACTGTTTATCTACGCTGCATGTGCTATCGGGTGCGTGCCACTCATGATACGACTTCTTGTCGCCAATCTTTCCGTAGACTCGAGTTCATGGTATGGTTCGTGCCATCTCTCGTTGGTGATGCTGTTGCGGTCACCGCCATCGGGGTATTGATGGGACCAATGTACCCAATCGCAATGAATCATTGTGGCAGGGTGTTTCCTCGCTGGCTTCTGACTGGTGCAATTGGTTGGATTGCTGGGTCAGGGCAGGCGGGATCGGCACTTGTACCCTTTGTGGCAGGGGCCATCGCATCAAAGGCTGGGATTGCAACGCTTCAACCTGTGTAAGTGAAATGTAATTCTGTGCGACAATGTGGTTCTCAATTTTGTATAGACTGGTGGGCATATTAGCTCTGATGACGATCATCTGGAGTTTGGTCCCTAAAAGTGCACGACGCCATGATTAACCATGACAAAATATGAGTTATTGTTGTAGAACTTTCGACCCCGAATCCCTTATTCAAGTTGCCGATCACCTGAAATATGGTTGTGATATGTAGTATTCGAGTTACTGTCGTAAACTGTGTGGTTTTTTTTTTGGAAGATTTGTATCTTGTCCTTAGTGTCAATGAATCTCACTATGGTTACATAAATATTTGAGTATGACGAGGTCGTGTTCTAAAAGTAATGAACCAGCGGGTTGTTGTTATTTTACTTCTGTTCTACATCTCACCGCATTCTGCGTGCAATATCAGTAGAGTACTTCGTATGGGATGACTTCTCACCTGTTATTTTGACGACGAGTTTAGGTCTGTTATTGGGACCAGTGGGCACGTTTTCAATTTTGCGAAGTGTGAGCATGCCGTCGATGACCTTGCCAAATACAACATGCTTCCCGTCGAGGAAATCACACTTGGCTGTGGTTATGAAAAATTGGCAACCATTTGTGTTTGGACCAGAATTAGCCTAATAGACGTTAAATTTACGGAAGACAACAGGGTAGACCACCGTACCATCGACAGAAGACCTGGGCCTGTGTGCTTCTCCTGGAAGTTCTCGTCCTACTCAGAGACTCAGATTACTTAGTAAAAGAAGGATCGTTCTGCGACAAACCGGGAAATTCTTCCCATAAATCGAGAACGAGCCTGTACCATCGCCGTTTATGAAATCGCCACCTAGGGAAAAATAAGACCATGTGTTATCAAGAAGGCAGCCGATGATCTACCCTGACACATGAAGTTGGGCACTCTGATTAACATTAGTAGCGAAAAACGTGAAACATAAAGAAAGAGCATACACTCTTAGCAGTTATGGTCAGAAAATGGAATACTATGGCATGTGAGCACTCACCTGTGAAAAGTCGCATTCTTGTAGCCCTGTGGACGAGCGTCCCGTCTATTATTCCCTTGAGTTGATCAGGAAAGTCTTCGCAAAAGGAAGATTCAGGTCACCTGCATTCACCGGTACAGAGCTGCCTAAAGTTTTCTGCCGTTCTGTTTGACAAGTTAGAGTGGGAGTAGCGGCCTGAGACCTGTGCACACTTTGGGACAATGTCACTGAATAACTCCATTTTGATACGTCCTGCCGGCGTTTCGCCGATGTTTATATCCATGAAGACGATCGGGCGCGTTGTGGAAGACATGAATGAAGATGTATGATAAGATGCGTTGCTTGACGACGAACTAGTATTCGGTCTTCGGAATCGGATTCCATTCGGATCAAGGCTGGGCATGCCACGGGACTCCACAGAAAAGCGCACTAAATGACAACCTGGGAATAAACTGTGGGGGTAGAAAAATCGCGCAAGTCCTCGCTTGTTTCTTCGCTTCCTTCCCTTCATGACCACCGAGAAACACTACTACATCGGCGTCGACGTTGGGACAGGGTCCGCTCGAGCATGTCTAGTCGACGCCACTGGCCACATCACAGCTTCTGATACCCAGGATACGAAGACATGGCGCGACGAGAATGATCACAGGATCTTTGAGCAGTCGACAACGGACATATGGTCCAAAATCTGCATTGCTGTCAAGAATATATTGGAAAAGTCTGGCGTCGACAAGAGCGCCGTCAAAGGCATCGGATTCGATGCGACTTGTTCACTGGCAGTCGCGGATTTCGATGGGAACCCAGTATCCGTGACGAAGGGAAAAGATGTCGGCGATGGTGGTGAAAGGAACATTATCTTATGGGCGGATCATAGAGCAGAGGAAGAGGCTGAGCTGATCAACTCAACTGGCTCCATTGTTTTGAATTATGTCGGTGGGACGATGAGTGTAAGTTCGCGTTCACGTCTTCATCCTGCTGGGTCATACTGATCTTTATTCATAGCTTGAAATGGAGGTCCCAAAGATCCTCTGGTTAAAGAAACATATGGATTCGGCACGCTTCTCGCGGTGTCAATTCTTTGATCTCCCCGATTTCTTCACCTACAAGTGCACAGGGGATAACACTCGATCGTACTGTTCCACTACATGCAAATGCTCTTTTGTTCCCGACAAGGGCTGGCAAGAAAGCTTCTTTACTCAAATTGGCCTCGCGGAGCTTATTGATGGCGGTAAATGGAAGCAGATGGGAGCCGCCAAAGGTCGTATCAAAGCTGCTGGGTCACCAATCGGTCAAGGTCTTACTGAGGGAGCTGCGAGAGATCTTGGTCTATTAAAGGGGACGTCTGTTGGGAGTGGACTCATCGATGCGTGAGCATTTGAGTTTACAGCTCCTCTGAACCCAAGGCACTAATGAATACTGAAGGTATGCGGGTTGGATGGGTACAGTCGGTGCGCGTTATACAGAAAACGGACGCCTGTCGGCGTTTCCTGACCTGGATGAGTCGCGTCATCGACTTGCTGCCGTAGCGGGAACGAGTACATGCCACTTGGTGCAGGTCTGTGTGATTATTTTTGTTTCCAGCGTATCACTCAGCTCGGCTCCAGAGCAGAGAAGGGGTGTTCGTAAATGGTGTCTGGGGCCCATACAGGGTGAGATAAGATGTTCTATAATGTATCAGAGTTAATTTTGTGACCAAGGATGCCGCATTCCCTGGATGGTGGATGAACGAAGGTGGTCAATCTTCAACTGGTCAACTTATCGACTTTGTTATTACCACTCATGCTGCGTATCCTGAGCTTCAAGAACGGGCTAAACAAGAACAAAAGAACATTCATCAAGGTCTGTCGAACGGCTGCTGAATGCAATACTGTTGTTAACAGTGCTAATGTTGCCGCCACCTAAGTCCTTCTCGATGTACTTCAAAAGATATGCCAGGAAAAACAAGTCGAGTCATTCACCGAACTCACCAAAGATGTTCATTTTTATCCAGATTTCCATGGTATTCCAACTTACTGTTTTGATATTAAGTTTCTTATTGTTTTACAGGAAACAGGTCGCCAATCGCAGATCCTCGCATGAGAGGTGCAATTATTGGTCTCGAACTTGTACGTGGAACCCTCCGTGGAATAATAATAAGATCCTACTCACAGATTCTAGGATGCTTCCATTGCCGATCTAGCCAAGAAATACTACCTGACCCTTGAAGCCATTGCTTTACAAACGCGTCACATCATTGAATCAATGAACACTGCGGGTCATGATATCAACTCTCTTTACCTTTCCGGAGGACAAGCACGCAATGCTACTCTGATGCAGCTTTTCGCTGATGTTTGCGCAGTCCCGGTTGTCCTTCCGGCATCTTTTTCAGAAGCAGTCGTTCTTGGCGCGGCAATGCTAGCGAGGATTGCAGCTGAGAAAGTAACAACATCTGAGCAAATGTGGAACATTATGGTAAGTCTTGTATGTCACAGCGACAGTCGTGTCTGAGTTTCATTATACTCTTAGGTCGAGATGACGCTTCCGGGTACCCTTGTGGCTCCAGCTCCATCCCAAAAGGACAAGAAACTCTTGGATGCGAAGTACAAGATTTTCAGAGAAATCATTGAGATTCAGAAGCGATGGAGGCAACAAATAGAGAAAGCTACTGATTAAAGATTAGACATTCGCAAACCTCGAAGGAGAGATTCATAGATGTCAGTGTATGTGGTACTGTTCGAGCGCGAACCTCAGGGATGAAATTCATGAAGATTGTATACGAGTCAATGATATCCATACTGTTTCACCGAGCATGCATATCACCAACTGCTTGACCTTGTAGCCTAAAATCCATCTTCCCCCTCGATCATAATGATCTTCATCCGCCATCCTTCGTGATCGTCATCCATATCATCATCCGCCCAATCAAAATCCTGATCACCTCGCACACTAACTTCGACACCCGTCCTACTACCTTTCTCGGAGTGTCAGTTATAGAATGAAGCGTGCTCAATTTAGGAAAAGTTACCTTCTTCAACCACTCCTAAGATATCCACGTCTTCGTCTTCCTGGAGTTTTTTTCGAAGAGCAAGTTGAGTTTCATCTTCCTGTTTTCAATAATAAGGGTCTTCGTTGTCTATAACATTTTGGACAGGCTTACTAGATCAAATTCTGACTCTCCTTCTTCATACCAAACATTTTCGTCTGCTTCCTCAAAGCCTCCTGCGAATGCACCCCATCTCTCCGGGGAAGGGCTATGCCAAATGAGAATAGTGCCTTGGTTGGTGGTTGAGGCAAGGCGTGGCGAACATGGGTGCCACTGCAATACAAACAGTGACAAAAATAGTAAAGAAGACAGGGAGACGAGCTTACATGAACGTCTATTAGCGGTTCTCTCCCTCCATCCAATGCACTTGCAAATTGTCCGTCGTTGGAGATATCCCATATGTAAATCTTGTGAGTCGCTGGGTCTGCTGCACCTGTAAAATTGGAAAGGGGCAGAACGAGGTGAGCGTAATATATATATATAAATTCTCTAACATACCCCCTGCTAACCATTCTCCGTCGGGACTGTAAGACATGGAATGCCATGCAACTTTCGAGATCGGATCGTTGAATTTGTGCGTGGGTTCCAATTCTGTCTCCATTATCGACGTATTCGTGCAGACCGAATTGGCTTCAGAGGTTGTAGCACCCTCGACAGGAGGAGAGGCGGACGCCGACAAGATGTCATTTTTAGTAGAAGATGACTGACAAAAATAACTAGGAAGCGTAAACTGGCGAATTGTTCTATCAGATGAATTCGTGGCAAGACGTCTTCAGACATCGAGTAAGCCAAGAAAGAGGTAAGTTAGATGCTTCTCAACACTCACCGACCACCCTTAGCAAACTCAAGGCCCTTGATGCTACCTGCGCCAGATATGCGATGCCTTGCAATAAGCTATGCAGAACATGTTGAATAAGTATTTTTGCGCTTTTGACTCACGCAGTCTCGGTGAAGATTGTACACTCGCAACTCACTCCTTTTGTCCGGACATTAAATACATAAACTGTGCCTGCAGAGGTACCCACGAAGGCATGTCGACCAGTTGGATCGAACCGAGCAGAGGTCATTATGGGCCTATGTATGTCGTATTCAGTTCGAAACCACGAAAATCAGCATAAGTTTATCGGGAGAGTAAAGATGGACGTACCGTGCCCTCTCATCGCCTTCGTCCTCGTCACACAACTCGAAGCGACCGCGGTGAGCGCTGCGCAAATCGATGATATATACTTCGCCTGTACTCAGAAGAGCAAGTATAATACGGCTTGACAGCCGAGGGTATGTTTGTCAAAATGGTGCATGGGAGCTTCGTTGAACTTTGCCTACCTGTTCCTCGGGTGAAAGCTCGCTGCGACGATGGGGGCATCAAATCTTATGGTTGTGTGCCTGCGCGGCGGGTCGTAAGGGGCTGCGAGATCCCAGATGATGATATTCCAGTCTTTGGAGGCAGTGAGAAGGTATCGAGAGTGGCGTGACCAGCTGCGAAGGTGAGCATCATGCACGAGCTTGTCAAGAGAGCTGAACGCACTCAATGGCGGTAACGCCCTTCACATGACCCTCGCACCACCTGACCGTAGCTCTGGTATCAAGATCCCATATGACGGCCGATCCATCACTTCGCGCCGCTGCAAGAAGTTGCCCAGAGGGATTGAAACGCGCGAACGAAGCACCGGAAACAAGCGAGGTCTGTACTGCCGTAGGATGGGTATTGATGATGAACGGGTCTGTCGGCGACCGGACAACATGATATTAGTGCGATTGAAGTGTGATACATCCGACGAGTGAGCGTACTAAGGAGAGAGGTGTTCATGGCAACTGTTGTCCTTGTCAGTCAGATGGCTACATTAAGACAGTGACTTGGGTCGGACTCGGAGGTATAATGACAACTTTCCAGCAGACACTCAACTCACTCGCTGTTCCTGCTGCTTTTTCAAAACACGACAGGCTAGAGGACACGACCATCCTGAAAGATTTGGATACATGGAGATCCAACACAGAGCCGTTACTCAACTTGCTGGACTCGTCGACGAGCTTCGTCGCGCTGTCGATCTCCGAGCTGGCTGATCTTGTTCGCGTTCTTGCGCCACTGACGGCGATAGCCCCTTGGTCGTCTCCAGTAGTGCGCTCACTTGCATCTGGTATCTTATTTAATGTCCGGGCTTTCGATATATGCTCTCACTATTCTGTCTAGACCATCTTACCAAAATCCCGGCTTCGTACCAACTCATCTCCCATGTCCTGACCCAGATCGTCAAACCTATCTTCGCTCCAACTCCTCATCCACGCCTTCACGCCTCCACAGCACGAATTCTTCCTCGTCCGGCTGATGTACAGGATACGTATATCGAGCAACCATGGAAGGAATATCCGGGTCTAGATGAGGTCATTCGTTGGTGTCTCCTGTACACAGAGGTTCGTCCATCCCCACCGATATATTAAACGATGGTTCCCAATAGTCCAACTAGTCTTTCGCATACGAAAAAACATGGCCACTTCTCCTCCCCCCCGTCATGTCTTTTCTGGATGATTACCAAGTGCCCTACAAAATTCTCGGTGTCCGTCTGGTTTCCGATATGCTGGCCCGTGTGTCTTCGAATTTGCTTCTCCGAACAGGCGTAGATAAGCTACTGTTCACCGTACGTGGTGTATTTGATGTTCTCGCACGCGTTGCTAAAATCTGATTTAGTCTCTTATAAATTCCTTGTCACATCTCGGAGATCAGTCAACGCCAGATTTCATACGTTTGTCCATAGCAACCACCCTACAACTAATCGACCTCACAACCCCGTCGGCATCTTCTTCAGGCGACATTTCGCTAAAGCTCGAGGGTATACCAACAGCAATGGTTACGCGCACCCTGCCATCATCATCTCATTCCGGCTCACTAACAATCCGTTTTTCCCGACTCTCTACTCTCCTCTCTTCGTCCCTACTTGGGACGGTTATAATGTACACCCCCACCTTTCTTCAACCTGTCTCGTCCTCGGCACCCGATTCTGATCACTCCGATGATCCAGAGAGTCTTGTTCATGCTCAGCAAACATCTTTGCCAGTGCAGAGACCTCAAAAACAAACATTCAACCCAACTCTTGTTGCTGTAGCTCAGAGTTTGCCACCTGTTTTGTCAGCACTTGGAATAGGGTGTGCTCGGTTCCTGAATGGTATTATCCCTCTACTAGCACAGTGGCTTGCCCTGCCTTTGCCAGTCATTTCCACTGAAGCAAAAGGTGAGTTATAATAATGAGGGAAACTTTCACTCTGCTGAAAATTATTATCACATCATGGCTATTGCAGATATTGCACTTCACCTTGCCTCATTATCCATTTTGTCTGTTCTCTTTGAAACTTGTGCCCCACGGATAGCAAGGTGGTCTATGACAATTGTTGATACACTTACACGGTGTTGGGTTGCATGTCTGGACATTGAAATCCAGACAAGAGGAGATGATATTATTACTGATGGTTTGTCTATTTTAAAGAAACAGTTGAAGAAGACAGCTGTTCAGTTAGCAAATGTGTGCCCTGCTGTCAAGGTATAAGTATTCATGTTTACTTAGTATTTTTTTTCTGATTATTGACTGCCAACTTTACAGAATGAATATGCCATTCTGTTGACATTTGATGTAGCCCTTTTTCAGGACTTGATAGAGGACACCATCAGCAAGTCTTGATAGACTGTTACAGACCACAACAAGGTATCTAGTAATATAGATCTATACATAAAAATATAGACTTATCTGTAAATTTTGATAAAAGACTTAAATGTGGCTATGTCATGAGCAAATCAAATGAATTGAAACTGTGAAGTGATGTCCTTGTGAATGTACAGTGAATGTTGCAGCATGAGAATAGAGATGACAAAAGATTTAGTTGGATAATAGTGGGTGATTAAATTCCTCATGATCTAATCTAATTTTTTTTAAATCATCATTTATTGTCCTTTAAAGTCAAGTAAACATTACATGTGGATGGGTAACTATGTATCATGATACATGTGAAAAATGAAGAGAAAAAGATAACAAGAATGTTGGCAGGAGAGTTGCACTTCTATAATGGAGGTGACTCATGCAAGGTACTGCTACTTTGATTGCCTATCAAGTGTTATCATCAGTTTCTAGGTTGCATGGAGAAGAGAGATTACAGTCAACTCTAACATATAGTACATATGTATGTATACATTACAACCCATATCTCTTGGGATAGCTTCAAGGCTACATATGAGTTATCAGAGTATGGCTTATATATAGCTAAGTAACTCATTGAAGAGTCAAGAACTACATAATGTGGCAGTGCTATCCCCAGCACTAAAAGTCAAATGAAATCTAGTCTAAAGTTTGTTGTTGCAGTGAAGTCATTTATTTGAGTTTTGTATAGGTTATATAACTAAAATCCAGAGTTTGTATGAGTTTCAATGACAAAAAGGGGTTTTATGCCATATGGATCCATATGGGTATGAAGAATGAGAAAGTATGAATTATGAGTACAAAATTCCTGCAAACTGACTTGGGAATTTAAAAAAGCCATGAATTATTGAAGAGTATGGATTAATTCTGGTATGGGTTGTGTCAGAGTCAATTGTATTATGTAAGAGATGCCATGAAGCACCCCTATGATAATATGAATATAATATAACATTACTAAGAGGCACTTCTGATTGTTTTAAAATTTGACATATGATGGCTAAGCTCTTTATAAAGAAGATCAAACAACTAATGTAAATTTTGAAAAAGTGAAAAACAGTTTCTGAATACTTCTTGTAAGTAGGTCATACTCACATGCAAGGCAACAGTTTAGCATTGTATTCCCTAAGCATTATTGAAAAGAATTGAAGTAAAATGCTTTGACAGATTGTCTATATTCAATTTACATACATATTTATTTACTATATTGATTAATTAATGATATCTTCTATGAGGTAACTGTGCTGAATTTTAAGCTCATAGCATGAGGCAGTTTATTTGGCCCTAGTAATGCTATCAACAATACTCATGATTTAAAAAAAAATTTAAGTAATATGAACATTGAGATTGTAACTTTATATTCCAAAAATGATCCTGTGTAAGTCCAGGAAGGATTTACATAGTTCAGTGTGAGTTTAATCATGTTAGTCTAGTTCAGATACTGTACTATTTCAATCTTAGATTTATTACACTGTTAGTCACATGAACTGAATCTAATCATTGTGACAGTCACACAGATGTAAGGCCAATGAACATAAGTTCATGGCATGTTATTAATCTATGTATTTTTGATAATAAATATCATTTTCAGCATATACTATTCTACTCTATCTAATGCTCTTTATATTTATTGTACTATTTATTTGTAACTTTTTTCACTTTTTTTCTGCCTGTCTTTTCAGGTGCTGCAACAACAGCCTCCTCATGCTGACCTGCAACTGTGCTGATAAGAAGAAATCTGACAGGCAAGCTTGATTTGATATAGTATCAAGTAATGTCCATGGCTATACATATGTTGTGCATGACACAAATTTAATTGATGGATTCATCACACATCATAACATCTAATAAATCCATAAACCTATTATTGTGTAATGTTACATCTAGACCCTGGTGAACATACATAAGATTAAAATGGTACAGTAAATTATATTCAATATTAGAACTTTTAAATTAAATATGTGAAGCTGGGCATATTTAAGATATATATTGAATTTCTTATCAGATATTTGGCAGAACTATGCTACTATATGAGACAAAGCTACAATACTAATACATATGACACAAATACATAGTTGGAGTAGCAATAGCTTTCTGATAAGAACTTGTATAGATTCAAAACTATTGCCTATTCTATCAACTCATATATATGCACTATATGCAGATTTTGATACAATTTTCAATTCTATGACTGGTCTGCCAGAGAAGTGTATTTCCTTTTTCCCATCTATTGACAATGAATTGTTACATGTATGCAATATTCAGCCTCTCAGTGTATTCTTAGAGGTAACACAAAGTTCTATAGAAGTCTAGATACCTCTGCTAAGGCTCAATACTCAGGCAGGAGAAAGATTAAATTTGCACAGATTCAATTATAGAACAATGGTCCAAAGGGCAAGTACTTACACATGTCCTTAAAGTGATGGAAAATAGAAACTACTCTAGAAAGTGAGATGAGAAAGGGAAATGAGTCAGGGCATCAAGATGATTATGAAAAGAAATAGCTAAACTGGGCTTTTATAAGAAGAAAAGACCAAAAAGATGGAGATCTGCATCAGAAATAGATATACTACAAAAGAAAATAAGCCATATAGAGAAGATTGCCTCTTCTGTTACTATATATAGAAGTCTAAATAAGATCAGTTAAAAATAGAAAAATTGTCAATGGAGAAATGGTCAAAATAGTCATCAGGGAAGCAAAATCAGAAGGTAGAAGCATATGCAAGTCCTTGTCTGTTAGCCCATCTAAGTGGTCCACAGAGCCACTTGCAACATGAATCAGTAGCCATGTCCACAGATAATGAATTGTATGACATATCCTTAGATGACACAAACTCTTTTATTTTTTTCTATAATACTATGTTGAACTTTCTGCCTTTTACAGTACATGGATACCCACTTTTTCACTTCACTTTCCTCTTGAGGCATGTTATCCTGCTTTTCCACTTCTTCTGCAACCATTTCTATTTTTGTTTGATGTCAATATATGATAGAGTTTACAGAGTTTCATTTTTCCTTTAGAATTAGATCTACATAAATAGGAAGGTTTCTAGTAGTACTTATGTATATGCAACATCATTTCCCTGTATTCCCAGCTAAATCTATATTGATATATGCAATATTTCATTTCTTTCTGCATAATGATTTCACAGAAACTTCTCTGAGCTTCTATTAAACTTTGTGCTATCACCAAATGCATGCTAAGAGACTAGATGCTATGCTAGCATAATAGTGTTTACAGCCTAATCTCAATCCTTGAATTAAATAAACAAATAAACAATGTTACGAGTAAGCACGATTCCGAGGGACTTGAGGATCCAGGACCATCAGGACCCCCCACTTCTTCCCCGCTGGAGTGGAAACCCGAGGACGGACTACCCCCAGAATGTTACTGGACCTTATTCCCCAAAGACTATGCTCCATATGGTTATATGGAGATTCCCATTCTGGACTCGCCCTGTTCTCCTCTTCTTCCGCTTTCATAACTCTTACCATGTGTCTCTAATGCTGCTTTTGTCACGGACCTCCACTCCTCCTGCCATCCTCCTTTTGATGGCAGTGTCACCCCATTCTTATCATTGACTCCACAAGGCCGTTGTAGTATACCATGTGTCCTGCCCCATCACTCTTCCGTTCCAAGATAGTCCCAACCTGTATAAATAGTTAGTAGTTATCCTGTACATCCCCCAGCTAGATCTGCGCAATTATACGCAGTGTTTAGTCTCATCCTGCCTGAGTCTTGAGCCTCAGCAGAGAACCCTTTGAATCTATAGGACTTTGTGTCGCCTTTGAAGACACACTGGGACTAGACGTTGCGCAAGCGTAACAAACAAGTTCAGCAGCTCAAATATTGTACTTCTTCATATATCTTTAGCCATTTATTACTGAAAGAATAGTATATGTATATATTTTGTTGTTATCTAATAACTGAAACAAAGTGCTATAAATAGCTAAGAACAACACAAAAGAAGAAAAGTGCAAATATAGAACACTATATACATATGATTTATTATTCTTGGAAACAAAACCTGGGCTAATTATTACAAAGCAATTTTTAGCATGAATCTAGATTCTAGATTAAAAATAGATGTATTACCAAGCATTACATATATCCTTTTTTGGAAATTTCATAACAATGTTATAAATACACATGCTGCATATAATGGTTAAATAATCACAAATAGAGGTAAACAAACATGAATTATAAAAGACAAATTGCATGCATTTTTAATTTCTCACCCACTCTCATCATTCATTTTTATTTCCATTGACTGGTAAATCAACATTGTTGTTTATTATATACATGAGCTCACATCTGTTCTCTATTTGTATCATCACTTTTACAAAGTGAGTTTATGTCTTCAAATTCTTCAAATCACTAATTAATATTTAGGAAACAATGGCAGTTGTATTGGAGACAAACACTTCACTATCCAGCACTTCCCCACAATCATATGGTATGCTTTCTTTGATTCTCACTCTTTATTATTTTTGTTTAGCATTAAAATATTCTCTTGAAACAACAGTTGCTCTTTCAAGGCAGCTCAATACATCTATGCATAAGAGCCTTGATCCTGATCATGAGGTATTTTCCTATCATATGTACATGTCTGCTCACTAAAGCTAATCATACTTTTTCAAGCCATTATCCATGGATCAAGAACCATATCTGCTTAACAACTTGAACTCTAGTCATGTCATTCCTGTTAGGGATACAGCTTTAACAAGACACAACTCACACGAGGCACCTGACCTCCCAACTTGGACACCACTTAAAACACTTGGAGATGAGGGAGATAATCACGGTGGTCCACTTTCGGATCCTGAGGTTGATGAACTTTCAACCGGGATCATTGAAACAACTGACACAGCCATAAAATCACCCGCCGAGCAACTGTCAAGTCACGCTCGGTCACCGATAGTGGACCACTCTGCGGTCACTGGACAAAAATCGCCATCCATCACCAAGTCTTCAAAGCGAAAGACCGCGCGGTTTGACGGTGTTCTTATCACGAGTCCACCACGCTTCGCAAAGGGTCATTCTCAAACACGACTCGGACGCCCCAAACGTGTACGCACTTCGAAAGCACCGTCGTTCAGCTTAGTGGACGCATTAGCGCATACGTTCAACGCGAACAGACACACCGAAGATCTGCCTCACGCAGGCTCACATCGGCACGGCGACGCAGAGCCTATCGAAGTACTAACCGAAACTGATGACGAGCAGCTCCAGTTAGGCACGCGTCTTGTCCACACGCCCTTGAAGAGAGGACTTGCGCGAGCGCGCGCTACGGCTGCCTCCGAGACCAATTCAGAGGATGCCTCGTCTCTTTTTCAGGACGTGCCGCAATTTGAACGACCGGCTAAACGACTCAAGCCACTCTTTTATGATTCAAATCCTGCAGCAATCGATGCAATCCTCGAAACGGTAGAAGCGCCAATCGTCTGGGGTGACGAACTCTACGTTCTGGCCACCACTGATCGTGTTGACTCCCCGAACATCGATGAAGGGGGCCCTGTCGTCGGCCTCGCTCAGCGGGAAGCCTATATGCCTCCTTCGTCGACTAAAGCGAGAAATCTGCCTAGGGATACACCCGCACGGGGAACTGTCAACGGCGCCGTCCTTACGCCCTATCTATCTCGCGCAGCCAAGTTCAGGCAACGGTTGGAAGCCATGTTCGGGGAGAATGTTACCGTACGCAGGGACAGGGCTGCTCGGCCCAGGCCCGTGAGTCCCATTCGTCCTATCGAACGATACATTGTTGGCTAACATCGGAGTTCTCTTAGGCTGATCTCGACTTTTTCTCTCAGTCGGCCGAAGTTGAAAAAGAGCCCAGTCTAGATACCCAGAGCGAATCGGCTACGTCGGTCAGCGCTGCTTCTATGCCCGAGAAAGGCGCGAGCGGCATCTCCAGCACCCATATCACCACCCAGCCTCCGAACCCACTCACTGGCGTTACTACTAGCGTGAGCCAGCTCTCCGAAAACCAACTCGACGAAGGTCACTTGATGGCGCCGACATTCGACGCGGGCGAAGAACAGATGAATACTTGGATTGTCGCTCTCCAACGTCTCGTCAAGGGTAAAGTACGCATCACAGACCAGGTGAATTTTTTGCGCTTCGCTAGACGCATTTTTTTTTCCATCACCAACTCGCTTCGAACTAGGTCCTCGAGGAGTTGAGCATCGCTCTTGCCGAGATAGAATCAGTCAAGGATAGCTTGGACACGAGTGTTTCGACGGTAAGTCTAAATCCAAGTGTCGGCATAGTTCGATTCTTGTCTAGACCTTCCAGACTTCGGAATTGTTTGGAAGCCTCAAGCAGGTTTCTGAACTGCACGAGATACCCTTCGGAGATAGGAATAAGCTGCGCCAACGCGCCAAGAATATTGTTCATGCGTGGCCTTCCATGGGGAAGCCAGGAGTTTCTTGATGTCCTCGTTACTCTTACATACCCGAAAATTCGTTTTACTGTTTTTGCTTTCCTTAATGTTACCCTTCTCGCTTTCGATCGAATTCGTTAGATGAAAATGAAGTGTATGTTTTTTCTCCAGAGTTACAGTACAATGCAACCTGAGACTCCTCGTCACTTTTTTCCGTGTTTATCGTCCGCTGGGGCATAGCCCCACGGTAGACGCTACATGCTATGTGATAGCCATTTGTACGTAGAGCCCGTTTTTGTACGTATTACATTAAACATTGTCCTCGGAAGGCAAAAATGTGGGGGGGTTGTGGCCGTGTGCTTGGGTGCGGGCATCTGTGCAGACTGCGTTGTGCGGTTGGGTCATGTCTAACGGCTTGGGTGCTTATTTATCTGTCGGGGGGCCCTCGTCATTTTCCTACACAGAAGGAACTAAAGATGGCGCCTAGAACTTCCTCTGTACTGACGTCGGATCCAGAAACGGCTCCAATAGCACGGGCAGCATAACGCAAGGACTCCGCAGCGATATCAATCTGAGATAGTGCTGCATAAAATGATTCATTAGCGATTCAGATACACGCGACTTGGGCCCCTTACGATACAACTTGAATTCTTCTAGATGCCTCACTGCAGACTCTAAATAGTCTCGATGGCGTGCCTGAGTAATGAGTGGTGATTCGTCAGGAGACATCGTTTCGTTATACCTTGAATAAGTTACACGCTTAGGGTTCAACAGTAAGTTAGTAGGAACAAGACTTACGCGTATCTCTCCTTCAATACCGAAGCAAGACCGTCCAAAAACTCCTGCGTTCCTTCACCAGAGCGAAGACTTATACACCAGACATGGCGTACAGTGCTCGAAGTATGTTGACGCAGAGCATCATTCAACACCTCCCGTAAGTCATGAGCGTGTAACCGAGCAAGATCAGATTTATTAAGAAGGAAGACGGTGTCAGTCCTCAAATGACCGATAATATCATCTGGCACAGTTATTTTTACTCCTCCCTCCGTTGTTCTCGGTATAATTTCGTCAAGGGAGAGGACACATATCGAGACATCTGAAGTTTCGATGCTACTAAGTTTAGCGATATTCTGATCGGAACAAGCGAGACTCACACATCACCAGCACGCTCGACGCCAATTTTTTCAACTGCATCATTAGTTACACTCCGGATACCTGCGGTATCGTTCAATATGACCGGTAATCCTCCGATATCAAGGGTAAGACTAAGGATGTCTCGAGTTGTCCCAGGAATCGGGGATATGATGGCAGCATCTCTCTCGGCTGGAAGAGGTTTGTACAAGGCGAATACAAGGTACAAGACAAACGTACCTAGGAAATTGAAAAGGCTACTCTTTCCAGCATTTGGAGGACCGAAGATGACAAGTTTGATGCCGGACCGAAGGATTTCTCCTCTGCGATTGTCGGACAAGTGTGATTGAATGCAGTCTATGATATCCTGTGCCTTGGCACAAGCTAGAAAGTGATGAAACTGACTGAATTCGGACGAGCAGCACGGATTCACCAACCTTGTTCAAACATCTGTTCTTGCCCTAACTCGTCGACGTCCTCGCCAAAGTCGATGAAGCCTTCGACATACATGAGACAATCCAGAATTTGTGCTCTCAGCGCGTCAAAGCGAGCACGTTGGGTGCCCTACCGCGAGCGTTCTCGTCACCAAACGAAGAGCAATGGCAAACAGGATACTCACCGAAACACTGGATACAGCGATGCGTCTCTGCGCGTCCGTCTCGGCATCGATGAGATCTCGCAAACCCTCTACCTGTGTCAAATCCAAGCGTCCGCCTTCAAATGCACGTCGAGTGAATTCTCCCGGGTAAGCTGGGCGACAATACGGTAGCCTTGACAGAACACGCAGGATCGAGGAGAGCACTGCTCGCCCAGAGTGAACTTGCAATTCGATAACGTCCTCTGTAGTGAAGGACTTTGGTCCTGGGCGAGCATGAATAGGCTAGTACTCGTGAGTCGAAGAACTCGCCTTTGAAAAAAATGACCAAGCCATCGTCCAGCTTTTCCCCGGTTTGAGGGTCGATGATGTGGCAAAGCTCCGCAAGCCACGGGACGGGCGACTTGTTGATTGCGGACACACGGATGGGACGAGTGACGGCTTTGCGGACGAGGGAAGCGTCGGGCCCGGATACTCTGATGACGGCGACGCCACCTTTGCCGGGAGGAGTGGAGAGGGCATAAATAGTTCGCCGCTGGGCATCGGTGGGGGTCAGGGGACCATCAGCGACGAATTTGGACTGATATGGGCAAAGGAGGCGGGTATGTGAATGGAAAGGTCTCGTCGAATTTCTACGTGGAAAAGTGGGAGTGACAGATGGCAATATGAGCCTTGGAGACGCAAAAAAAGCGCGTGATGAACTACCATGAAGACGTCCAGCAAACCGGCTGATGGTCGAGCAGGTCGAACATGGCCGCAACATATACTGGCCAACGTCGCAAAGACAAATGGACGAGTTGGCGCTTTCTCACGCAAGCTGCCACCGGCTCAGCGTTACCTTCATCTATCCATCGCACTCGTCGTATAGTCGTACTACTCACCATGGGTCAAACACGTCCGTTCTGCCCTCGCATGCCAACGATATCACCCACTGACACATCAGACAGCGTCACAGTTCATGGAGGACATGCAAAAGCGGTCCAACTGTGCGCCAGCTCGCCATACTTTCACTGCTTTCAAATGACCTGATAAACTAGTCACGTCCGCTGAATTAGAACGTCTGAAGAAGCGCTTCATGAAACTCGATAGGTATTCGCCCAATTCATCGTGGAATCATTAGCACCGACAGACCCAAGTGATGGTTCAGGGTCCATCGACCGGGAAGAATTCTTGCAAATACCTCAGATCGCCAGCAATCCGTTAGCATCGCGTATGATAGCTATCTTCGACGAAGAGTGCGTCTCCGCGTAATGGACACGGAGTCTTCATGTCTAACGTCTGTCGCTTGGCTTCAGTGGCGGAGGGACCGTTGACTTTCAAGAATTCGTGGGCGGTCTGAGCGCTTTTAGTAGCCGTGGTGGAAGAGAGGAAAAGCTGAGATGTTCGTCTCTCATTTCCTCTCTTTGTTGTGGCTCTCACATTCACAACGTAGTCGCCTTCAAGGTATACGATGTTGACCGCGACGGCTTCATCTCCAATGGGGAATTATTCCTCGTGCTCAAAATGATGGTTGGAAACAACCTCAAGGTATAGTTACCATTATGTCTCTTACCCACTTCTTGAACCGTTGTTTTTTCAGGACCAGCAGCTCCAGCAAATAGTTGATAAAACGATAATGGAAGGTGACCATGACCGGGACGGGAAACTTAATTTCGAAGAATTTGCTCAAATGGTTTCAAACACGGTGAATGTCCTACCAAATTTCAAAAGCAATTGACCTCTTATCTCTATTTGATTAGGACATCGTCAAGCAAATGACTCTGGAAGACTTATTCTAGCCGATTATACATCCTACCTCGGCACCCCACAACACAATACCATGGCTACAAAGAGTTGATCGATGGGTAATTGGCAATACAGCCATCTGTACTTTATATCACAGCTGTATGTTACGATCTGCATACCAAAAAAAAGTTCCAAATTCCAAGTAAGACTTGCGTGGCTCCAATGTAGAAGTACCGGATCATTTGTCACTCCCATCGCTCGTTGCCACACATCTTCGATGATCACCGTAAGCGGTGCCAATGACGACTTGGGATGGCTGCGAGATGCTATTACGTTGACATAGGTTGGTTCATATCCACTAAAACTAATGGACATTAGTCCAGTGCGTGTGTGAGATTGTAAACCCTCTAATGCTGGCTCGCAGATATGTGTTCGCAATGGCAGAGCCACAACTTGTTCGTCCTTTTGATGCAAGCCTATCAATGATTCGCTGGAGCAGGAGTCCCACAGTCGAGGTACGACCATGTTCGGGACTACCCCGCTTTTGGTTCCTACAGCTTCGCCACCAATGAACTACAAATTCGGCACACACGGCTGAACTGCTGCAATGACGATTACAAGTCAAAAAGAGCGAAATAGCTGTAAGATGTGATGGATATCATAGATGACAATGCTGACAGTACTTGTACGCAAGAAAAATAATTAACTAGAGGACGGAGGGAGATGTCGGACATGACAGAAAAAAGAGAAAAAACAGTCCAAAGGATGGCAGAAAACAATTGGAGAACAACACGTACAGGGCCGATGGCCGAATAAGGCAGGAAAGGCAAAGCAGTACACAGGCACACCAGGGGAGTTGTGCCGTGTGATCGAAAGCGCCTGCCACATCAACACGGCAATGCGTACGGTTGGGATGCTAGTGTGTAACAGTGAGAGGCGCGGCAGACTAGCCGTGAGAGGCTCAGGATAGCCTTCTATCCAACTTTTACTGGACACCCTCGCGTGCTGGTCTACGCATGCGCAAGCGCGGGTAGGTGGCGTACGACTCGGTACGATAGGGGATGTGGTTGTGGGAAATGGAGATCATGGTTGTAGAGCTATGTCAGAGAGGCCGATTAAATAGTTGTACACATGCAGTCGGAAGAGAGCGGGGATAACGGAGTTGTGCATGGGTGCCACCAAGGTTGCTTATCACTCCCAAGCGGGGACACCCATCATAAAAGGTGAATGTGAGCTTGTCCTTCCAGCATGGCTGAAAAAAGCGTGTGATTGCTGGGACGACTGTGATTCTTGCAGGTAAAACGGGTCGGTAGATGTGAAAAGAGAGGAAGTGCACGGATCGGTGGGAGAGCCCAGGTTTGACGCTGAGATGGGCGTTGGAGCACAAAGGACTGTGTGTGCAGAACCGTGGGTATCACTCTTGTAAGAGGACCATAGGTATGCGTTCGGAGAGCACGGGGAATCAGGCATCACCATATTCTCCACTGCAAGTTCTTCGTCCATGTCGCACCAGCTGTCGCTCTGTCGTCGTGCAAAGGAAGCACTTCGCCTACGAGAGTGTTCGACATGGTCTGGCACTGGGAGAGGCCAAGTAAATGTATTGGACGAGGGTGTCCGGGTAGGAGTGGTGCAGTGCTGTACACTACCGGGATCACGTCTGGACGTGTGAGAAGAATGAGAGTGGGGAGAAGAGAGGGACAACTGGTGCGTCAAGAGGGATTGCGCGAGCTGGGCCTGGAGGGAGAGCGGGGTAGCGAGTTAGATAACTCCTGTACACGTAGCGAATGCGGGGTAAATGAACAGTATACCTGGAGTGCGGCGAGGTCGATTGCTTCTTGGCCAATGTGGTTGGCGGACAAGGAAGCGACGAGGTCGTCAACGGACACACTCATGATCAAGGGAGGGGGACCTCAGAGATGGCGTCTGGAGAAGGACGACCAGAGGCAGGAGGCAGGGCCGCCACACGCGTCGGATGTACCGAATTCAGAACCTCCGGCCCACCCCGGTACATCACTTGCCGCATCGTCACCGTGCCACTCACCGACACGGACATTATCAGATACAATTCCCAATTGCACGACAAGGGCGACAATCCAACCACTCGCCCAGGACCATGGGCAAACCAACTTTTGTCAGGGGCATCCACTTTGTCCGCAGTTTCAAACCCCGATAATTAGTTGCCGATCCAGTCGCCAAGACCTTCATTGTTATCACGCCACATACAAAGTCTTCGCTATACGTATATGTAGCACATACCCTAGTTCTTCTTCATACATAACTCATTCACGGCGGGCCCCAAGGGAGCTACAACGAACGGCGGGGTCTGAGTGTCCACGTCAGCCTTTCTCTTCTGCAGGCTTTGCAGATACTTGGATCCTCCAGCATTGAAGAAGACGACTCCCAGGCCCACGATCCAACACCCATACCATCCCAAGCGAGACCATGTTTCCATGCAGTTCGCAAAGGTTAACACCATGAATGGCGCAGCTATGAAGTTGAGTAACAATATGGAAACCAAGGTGCCAATGATGTCATAGACATGTTTCGCCCAGGTGGGTCGTGCTCCTGAAGGAGGCAGAACAAGTGGTCGGAAGCCAGCCCGGCACTTTCGGCCTACATAAGTGATAAATCCGCCAAGAATAAATGTGAGATAGTATCCAATCGCGAAACCATGCTAGTACTCATGTTAAGTTGACATCGAAATATGACGCTAACTTGATGCTTACCCAGAACGCGCTTGTTATGAACGTAATCAATGTACTGCGGAAACCTGGCTTTTTGCCCTTTGGAGTAACACGCTTGTAGACGCACTCCCTAAGCCAAATGTTCGTGTTGATATTCCAGGAATCCAAAAGGACCTTGAAGTTCGGGGGCACCTCGATGTTCATTATATTAACGTTTGCTGCACCGTCCCACAGGGACTCGCCGGATGGCCCAAATCCCTTGAATCCAAGTCCTGTTAGGATACTTGCTCCCTAACGGAGAGTGATTAATTGAATTACAACACCAGTGATGCACCTACCTCTGTCAAAGTCCAGACAGCGTAATACTTGGAACGCTCAATAAACCCACAGAATTGAAAAACAACAATACTGATGACTTTTGGTTAAACAAGCCATAGGCCTCGGCGTCTGACGTACCGATGGAGGAAGGTTTGTTGCGCAAACCAGGGAGTCAACGTAATCGCAAAGTTGTAGGTTGGGCTCAGAACCACAAAGACACCCAAATATACAAGTCCCAACAACATCTTACGGTAAGCAACCCGTTTTCTACCATCGGGAATCACTCTTCGCATTGGCTTCTTGGATTCGGCAGATTTGAATAACGAGCCGTCAATTAGCGACGCATAGGATGCGTAATCAAGATATGGTCCAACCAAAAGTCCAGGGAAATAAAATCTGGTCACACAGTGTGTTAGTGAGGCAAACGCGACAAACCAGCACTTACGAAAATCCAAGGAACTCCAGTAGCGTGGGATATTTCTCCACCTGTTTCTGAAGCTGCCATTTGTCCAGGTCCTATTAAGCTTGAGTATAAACCATATTGGGAGAATACCGCCGTTGAAGCAACATACTTCTTTCGGGCTTCTCCCGTCGTAAACGTTCCAGGCAAAAGTCGTCAACTTCATGGTAAGAACCATCTGAGGTCCAGTAATCTCAATCGTCTCGTAACTTAGCCCGTAGACTACACGGATGATATGGCTACAAAGGGCAGTCAATATCGGCGTAAGCAACACTTGTGGCCGGAGACGCCACATACTTGATAGTGAGGTGGCCCATGACAACACTTGAAGGCGATTAGCATGAAATAAATGCAAGAGCCACAGTTGGACTTACACGAAGACAATCCATGGCATGTTTGGACCTCGCAAATTTGCCGCAATAAAATAGGTGGCGAGAGTGCTACCAAGGAGCTGAAGGAAGCCCCATTGTAGATGGAGAACAGGAATTAGGAAAAAGGCAGAGACGAGTATATTATATGCATGTTTGAGATTGGGTTGAGATGAAGGTATTCTGATGAATAAACTTCCGAGAGGGTACGCGACGAGCAGGCATGAAATGAGCTTCACAAATTATTGAGAGGGTTGACCACGGTGAGTAACAACGCTGAAGTAGATACCTTTATCTGATCGACAGATGCCCCAAGTGCAGCCGCCAGTGGAGAAAACAGAGCATCCATCACGCCAAAGCAGAGACTGACAAGCAAGCAGCAGGGTTGTCAGTCAAGGCTCAAAATAGTTCACCGCAGGGGTCACGGCGCGGACCAAATTCCCACGCCAAGAGTTACGGTAAAGCGCTCTAACTTAGTAGAAATAAATTCGATCTTCAACATTCCGATAACATTGCTGGAGTGCATCTAACTTAGAGCCTGAATGAGGACGACAATGCTTGTATGTTTGTTGAACGTGAGAATTACATTATGGCACGATACAGCGCTGTGAATCTGGTACTAACTAAGTAAATCCCTGGTTTACGCGGATTCCTCGCGATTTTTACTTGACGAGTTACGCCCTTTCCGTCATGCAGGTTATAGAGTAAGCCCCCGCGCCAGCCCTTGTCTACTGGTATCCTCTCCCTCCCCGCGTAACGTCTGGCACATTGTTTCATGGCATATTGTTTCAGATTCGCAAGTGGAGGCTCCAGCAGTTCCAAGTCATCCCGAATTCGGACCTTCGGCATTACATGACCCTAGACCTCACCAGCTAGCACCCATACTTACCATCTCAGTTGAGACCAAGTTTCCGTAGTGTGTCAAGCACAAAAGGAAATGGCGTAAAGTTGATCAACGACATCAATGAGGTTACTCGTTGGGGCCTGACGGTGCCTCGGACGACGCAGGAACCGCTGGCACGAGATTTTGAAAAGCATGTTGCCAGACCTACTTTCACCCAGGTGAAATTCAACCACACGAGTGGGCGGAAGTTTCTGACGAACTAGGTTATGCTGCCAATTGAGGCGAATTCAACATAAGGTCCAATTCTGATTGCATGTCGGACACGTGGCACCCAGAATGTGGTTGTGGCGGAGGAAATTCTTCAATTCGCCGAGGCAAGCATAATTTCCAGTATTTCGCCGTTTCAAAGTGACTCCAGATGTCAGACCAGATTATGTAAAACTAAAAGATGTTTCATGCTTGTGCTTTAAAGAATATGTTGCCAGACGACCATGTGGTCAACAAACCCAGGGAGTCTATATGAAGAAACTTCGAAGAGGATACGCAATCAGTGGATGCAAAGTGACTCATGAGCTTTCAGATAGATCACCAAGTACTTCGACATGCTAGCGGGCCTTGGCTTCACCGGACGCGACGCTCGGAGCGAAAGAAGGAGCACTTAATGTCTTCCTAGGCAAGACAAAACACAAATATGTTGTTGCGTAAACATCTTCGGCGGAGAGTTGAGACCATTCTTCAGCGGCAAAGTCTGAGGTCAACTATAATATAATAATATGTAGATGAAGGATAGAGCGATCGACAAATACGCGCAGATTAACGAGGCCCCGGAAGTCTGCCCATGCTGATCGAGTCATCAATACCAGGACTTCAAGGTAGACTGGTGACTCATGTCTATAGGACGACTTCAACTTGGGAAATAGTCGTTGCGAACCAGCACAATACTGAGCCACGTGCTTACCGCAAATACTCCTTCATCGATTATCTCTCTGATCATTGATTGAAGAAACATCGCGAACCCAATATTTCCGCTAATATACGAAAAGTGTACAACAAGATATCTGCAGGGTGGGATCACCGCGGTGTACACAGGATCCAATTGGATCAACTTACACAAATAAATAAAAGGGACAAAGTATCAGTGAGACTTCGCTATGATAATAACGCTATAGAAAGAGTCTCGCGTCCAATAAAACTGAAATTGAAGTATTTTGACAAAGGTGCACTCGTCGAAGAGCATATCAAAAACAAGTGTCACTTGACCGAAATAAAGTTCTCAGCGATAAGCTGCTTGAGAGAGTTGTTCAATAATATAGTCCCTCCTATCCCCATCCGCAGCGGTGTCCCATAAAGGTTGAAACTCGAAGGGCACGAAATTCCAAAGCAAGGTTGCATGCGAGTCCGGATGCGCGGCCATATCAGAGGAGTTGAAGTTGAAATGTGGGCGATGCACCGCAAGATAAGCAAGCAAATGGCAGACCAAAATGAATAAGAGCAACGAGATGAACAAGTTGAGTCTGGCTGTGAACGGGAATTGTCCGGGGAAGGGCGAAAACTGGGTGATACGCTCGCGCAGCGAAGGCTTGGGGGGCGGAGTGAGAAAGGCAATATAGTACTCCGGGACGTCGACTGAAGGGGAGGAAGGAGTCACGATGATTGCAGGCAAAGGCGACTTCTCCGTAGCACTTAAAAGAGATAGATCTGATGCAGCATTTCGTTAATGAATCGGTTGCACTCGGGCAATGTCAGGACTTACCTAGGGGTGCAGGGATCAAGTTGAAGTCGAGTGGCTGCGGAAGTCTAGCAAGTCGACGGGCTGGCGAGCAAGTGAGCGTCATCAGAGAGCCTTGCACAGGATACGTACCACCAGAAGGCATGTCGATCGATCGGGATTCAGAGGACAGGAAAAGACGGATATTTTAAGGCGGGTAGCTTCTCGGACCGGGAAAGGAGTTAAAAGAGGCGCGGCTTGAAGCTTTGAAGCTGTATGGTTTAAAGGAGTGTGATTGAAAAGAGCGTCGGGGTTTCTATAGGGTGATATGAGTCTGGCAAGTACGAAGTGAAGAGCAGTGCGAACGTTGCGACGAAACGCCTTCGGGTATCACATCTGCTGATGTAATCTTCACCCCGTTGCGGCCCGCAAGTGTGCGTGATTTGGTTGAGTACGTATGTCACTCGTTCAGGCCCCATCTCTCAAAGTCGAACATCAAACTATCCATCACACATCTCTTCCAGGAGAAAACTATGTCATATCACTGACTCCAATAGCTGGTTCATATGCTGCTTCGGCATCGTCCCCATCGAACCAAATCCATCTCTTCGACAAAACCACCCTGCAGAGCGCAGGTGTTCTCAAGGGCCATGAACACGCCACCACCCAGCTGCGCACCGTTCGTGGCCTCGGATCATCCACGCGCGAGATGCTTCTTTCATCCGGAAAGGACGGTTGTGTAATAGCATGGGATGAAAGAAGCGGATCGGCCGGCATTAAAAGTGGGTCTTGAATCGAGGTCTCTGCAGAGTGACTTCTTTGATAACTCAGAGGTGTTGCTTGACATCAGTGGAAAGTTCCGGGATGCTACGCCCCCTTCTCTGTTGCGATTCATCGGATGATGGTTTGTTGGTGGCTGCAGGGACTGAACTACAAAAAGAGGATGCCTTCATCATCTACTGGTAAGCTCTTAGTCCGACATGCACCACAAGCCACTTCTTGTATTTTAAAGGGATCCACGAAATCCTGTAGCACGACTACGCTCTCATGGTTCAACGCACTCTGATGACATCACGTCCGTGCACTTCTTGAAAAACGCACATGCATCGAGTTTCAACAGGAATCTATTATCAACGTCATCCGACGGTCTGGTTAGCACTTCGAATGCTCTCGAACCAGATGAAGACGAAGCAGTACACCATGTCGGAAACTGGGGCTGTAGCATTTCGCAGGGCGGGTGGACAAACGATTCTGGCAGAACACGCGTTTGGGCAGGCAGTGATATGGAGACGTTCAGTTATTGGTCGAGCGAAGTGGGTTTGCTTTACCGAATGGATAATCAAATTATCATCATCTTAATCGAACATTCAGCTAGATCAACATTCAGCTGTGGACATTCGCGATCACTCTTTGCACGACGATGAGCATACTTGGGTCACCGATTATCTCATCAAAGGTCACTCTACGAAGCAAGCAGAAAACGGTCTCGGGGTGTTTGTGGGTTCCAACGAGTTCAGTGCATTTCACCTGTTCCATCGAGATGTCGCCTAATGATTCTGTCAGAGGAGACGTAGCATTGATCACTAGCAGTGATTTATCGGATGCATCAGCTTCATGGACGATACATTCTGTGTGGGTTGGTGGTCATTCTGGGGTTGTACGATCCCTCTATTGGGACGAAGAGGTGGTTTGCTCGGTTCTTTGTTTTATATACACGTCAGCTGACATCCTTTAGCACGGCATCCTCGCGACTGGAGGTGAAGACTCAAAAATAATTACATGGCGTATCCACAACTTAGATCCCATCAATTCCTCGAAGTCCGATCGAGATCGATTGGAGGACCCCATGGAAGTAGAGGAATTGAACTTGAAAAGGGAATGGCACGACGTGATGGATGTCGATCAGACCTGCCCAGTAAGCCCCCGATCTTGTGTAAAAAACTCTGCCGACATCGCTTCCAGGGTAGCAAGCGCATGAGACAGTAGTCATTGATTATTAACCAGAAGAAGCATTGTCTCATTGGTGTCTAACCATCGAATTACCCATTCGCCAGAATGATGCATATATGCAGCGAAAAGTTGTCATGTCGATGATTTTCGGGGATACCCAATATGCATAGAGAAGGCGTACAGGTGAAAAGGATAATAGGTGACAAAGTTTCATAGCAATACCCATATTGCATATCCTCGATTCGACAAGCCCTCTGTCCGACACACATGTCGGTTTTGTGCACTTCTTATACCTTGAAGCCACGAGACTTTCGGCGACCACGAGCGCGTTCGAACTATAGTTAAAGTGATGAGGACGATATTCATACTCGAGTGTGAGGAGACCTACTTTGCGACCCTTGGAGATCGTGTATGGCTTCTTGTGCTTGTGAGGACCCATGCCAAAATGCTTGACAGCCTCACGAGTGTTCCTCTTGCCTCTGAGAAGAACTGTGTTGCTACCAGTGGGTGCACGCAAAGCAAGTTGGTCCAGTGTTATAGCCTCTCCTCCAGCCTTGAGGATACGCTCCTTTGCTGCTTGAGAGAAGCGAAGGGCGGCTACGGTCAACTTGGGGACCTCGAGCAGACGAATGTCGTCAGTAACAGTTGAAACCGACACGACGATCTTGGACGCGAGATCTGGGGTTGCCGACGTCTCTTTAACAATTCTTGACAGGGAAATGGGGGGCCGGTTGATTTTGGAGAGGAAAAGGCGGTGAAGTATAACCTATAGACGGGGAATACATTAGCGACGTGGCCTCGAACAGAAGTCGGAGGCGCAAGACCTTATTGAACTTGGAGTCGGTGCGACGTGCGAGGAAACGGTACAACTATGGAGCGGTCATTATCTACTTTGCAACGGAGGTAACGCGAGCGCACCTTGACCAGCAAGAGGAGGTAGGGATCCTCGCTCTTGGGAGCGGTTCGCTGGGCCTTCCTGACGTGGTGAGCCTTGATATCGATACCCTGGGCAGAAAATGCGATGAGACTGGATCATGTCTAGGACGACGGGCTCACCATCTTGCTCTCGCCGATGTGTGCTGATGACAGTCGACCGCCGGAGCGACGGGGGCTTACAGAACTATACAGCACCAAAAATAAGGTTCATGTTCGCGGAGTTGGGATTGAATCTCAACTTGGATACAAACACGCGCAAATTTTTTCCTTCAAACTCCAACTATCATGGTGTGTCTCAGCCCCCTACAGCAAGTCGCTGACTGATTTTTCTCTAGTCGCAATACGGTGAAGCAGCAGCTCCTCCAGTGGACCCGTACTCTGACGCTTACACTGCTCCGGCACCAGCTACATCGGAATCTCGCGATCGTGATGTTGCTCGCGGTCGCTCTCGCTCTCGCAGCCCCGCCCGCAGCAACAATGGCTACAGGAGCCCCTTCCGCCGCAAATCCCCTCCTCCCAAGCGTCCTTCGCATGCCCCTATTGTACGTTGAATTTCTGCCTCGCTCTTTTTCGACCTCATAGGGCAAAGCAGGCGCCTAACCCATCCGCCGTGTTGGGAGTGTTTGGCTTGAGCATCAGAACGCAAGAACGTGATTTGGATGAAGAGTTTAGCCGTTTTGGTAGGGTTGAAAAGGTCACCATCGTCTACGACCAGAGGGTACGTTCTATCCTGTGCTGTGGCGAGTAACCCTAAACCCATGGATGCTTAGTCCGACCGCTCTCGTGGCTTCGGCTTCATCAAAATGTCAGCTGTAGAAGAGGCAACACGTTGCATCCAGGAACTTAACGGCATTGTCAGTATACGTACATCAGTGCCTCTATGCTTGTGTGCTGATACCCACCTACAGGAACTAAACGGACGCCGCATTCGAGTGGACTATTCGGTTACCGACCGACCTCATGCACCCACTCCGGGAGAATACATGGGACATCGTCGTTCTCACCGGGACACGTATTCAGGCCGGGAACCCCGTGACTCTTACCGCGACTCATACCGGGACCGGGACCGGGACCACCGTCGTCATGATCGTGACCGTGACCGCGATCCTTATGGGCGTGATAATCGCGACTGGCGTGACCGTCGTAGCCCACCTGCTCGCAGTGGACGTTACTCACCTGATTACAGGAGACGTAGGAGTTACTCAAGGAGCCCACCCAGAGGTAGCAGCCCCCGCAAGGATTACGATGGGCCTTCCAATGGCGCCTCTAATTCTTCCAACCATGCGGAAAATGGCGGTCGTTGGTGAAGTTGCAACCTGGTTGTTTGCTTCTCGCGAAGGGTCAAATGAAGGTTCATGGCGGGCGAACTTCAACGACTTCAAGTTTGGCAAAGTTTCTCGTTGATACGTGTCTTGAAGAAGGCAGCACCTGGTTCAGTATATCAGAAAAAAAATCAAGTCTCAAGTTTTCTTTCGTGCTCGACTTTTCTTGCTTGTATTCTCCAATCATGCCTTTCGTTATCGCTCTACTACTTTTGTTACACTATCAAGTATTGGTGAAGACGCGCATGGCCAAGTTTACAATGTTTCGGTAATACATGCATGAAGACTTGTCAAGGTTCGAATGCAAGGACGTCTCGTGCAGGATGAAAAAAACTACCATTACTGCAAGCGGCGAAGTCTCAACGTGGTCCACTGCTCGAAACCACGCGTCTGAATTATTAAGATTACCGTAACCTAGGTCAAGCAATATGGGAAACGGCGAATTCATGTTGGCGCGTTATCCGTTGGTTCTCAATGCCGGAAATACCGCGGGCGCTTGGTCGATGCTTGCTGGACGGACACCATGGCCTTTGATACCTGTGTTATAAATCTGTGTTTTAGTTGACTTAGAATTTTATGGCCAGAGTTTGCTCACACTGCGAGAATACTGCGCTGGAACAACCTTGGGAAAAACGTACAGCAAAAAGCGTCCAATTCCGTCTCTAAACTCCCTAAATGCTAGCAAACCTGTTCGTTGACATGTGCTAAATGCAATCCAAATGATCAAACTGAAAAGCGTGGGTAACAACGTGATACAATATGCATGAAATCGTGAACAAAAGCAGGGTTCTCGTGGAGCAGAATAAAATACAAATATATCTGTGCGTGATGTGTCCGCAGCACCGTTCTATATCTCCTGAAACAAGAAAAAAAAAAAAGTAAAAAGGGATGCCAAGCTTGATGTTCAAGGGATGTTGTGTTCGACGGCCTTGGCGTGTTCGTCATCCCCCCGCGGATAAAACGACGGGATATGCTGCGGTCGCCATCTAATGACAGAACAGCGTTCGCCCCGTACTATTATCATTCTTCCGTCACGTGGCCACTCGAGATATGACCGTACCGCCATACTCGAGGCCTCTCCCTGGAAGGAAAAGATCCGGCGTGCTCTCAAACGAGACGACCTTGCCCCACAAATCCTCCTCTATACCGTCCACCGCCGACGTGGCGCGCTTCTTTCCCTTGTGTCTCCGTTTGACGTTTGGGAAATCGGGGGGCCCGATCACGGGCTTCACCCCGTCGGTCGATGCCATGCGTACCAGGGAACACAGCGTGTCATGCACGTCCCCCCCTTCCCAGTCGATATCGGACACGACGTTGACCCATGAGTAGTTGACTGGCCTCGCCTTGGTCTTTTTGTCCTTGCCTCCTCCGTTCGTCATGGCCTCATGGTAACCGCTATCTTCGAATGGGTGCTCGTCCTTGGCACCTCCGATGCGCAGCGCTCGCACACCAGCACGGAAGTTATCCCCTGCAGTCGATACAACGCGATCAGGCGTGTCGCCCACGAGTGTGGTAAATTGCGCATCAACATCTTGGCGCGATGGGTCGCGAACAGGTCGGCTAAGGAGCGACCTGCCTGCGTCCCATATTTCACGACCACCAATAGTATCCAGGATTGCATCAAGCCTGACACGGGACCGGGACAGGTATGACATGAGAGCGACGATAGACCCTTGTTCGCAGTCGTATGATGTGAGCGGCAGTGGAGTGAAAGAGTAGGGGGTTATGAATGCATGGTGATGGGACGATGATGATGGCGAAGAGGAGAGGTGGCCTGAAGAGAGCACGTGCGAGTAAGGGGAAGACAAAGGGGTGGACGTAGTCGATCTAGAGAATGGAGAAGGTGAGATGCTCGGCGAAGAAGAGGGCGATCGAGCAAGCTGAACGGAAGGTGACGACCAAGACGACATGACTTCCGACGCCGCACCTCCAACATCGAACAGCGCAGATAGAGGCATTGACGTAATAGAGACAAACAGCACTTCGTCCACTCCCCATCCGCGTAGCCGATCTTCAATGCGACGTAGAATATCGCGTTGATTATCCAATTCTCTCTCCTCTTCCTCGTCTTTCAGTTCGTCTGGTAACTCCGACTGAGCACCTGGTAAAGCAAATGGTACGGGTACGTGAGCCCATATAGACCATCCCTCGCGAACGAGCATCTGCACGGCAAGTGCTCCTGGCCCATCGTGTGCCCGAAGAATGAGGGCACGAGGTTTCGAATCCCAACGCTGGACCAGCGTAGCTGATTCTTCTTGACCGCCGCCGGCGATAAAATCATGTTTGTCGCTACGAGGAGGGAGGATCGGATGCAGTTCGTTATGTGAATTGCCATACGGCAGCTGTGACTTTCCCAAGCTTTGTGTGATCTGATGGAACGTGCGAACGGCACGGTACGAAGGAACTCCGCAGAGCGGTAGAAGAGCGAGCTCATTGACCGTCAGGCATGGCTCGTCAAATTGAGGTGACGGAACGCCGCGTTGCTTGGAAACGTCGACCTCCGCTTCGTTTGCCGCCTCTATTGCGGAATTGATATTAAACGGATATGTCATATGCGTAAAAGGGTTGGGAACGCGATGGACACGATGCCGATCGGCGAGTATGAACTCGGCCAATGCACCACACTGGATGAAGGTTGTCAGTTGGATTGAGTTGGGACAAGCAATGGCCAACCTTGTGGACAGACATCAGCCCAACGACCCAATCCCCGCGTCTTGCCACGTCCGCGCCGACTTCCCATCCAACTTCCAAAACACGGCCAACGAACGAACGGCCAGGTATGTAACCCACGGGTGGAAATCGCCCCTTGTCCTTCTCGCTTGTCTTCGGCATCCTCGAGCCATATGGAGCACCTGCGAATGAAGAATTGACACGTGGAGGGTGGATACCCGTGAGACGTGCATCCGTTGCATCTAGACCAACGCCCCAAACTTGCACCAAGACAGAACCGCCGCCAACGTAAACAGGCGGTTTGCGATAAGCGGTAAAGCCAAGCGGAGAGTCCGAAAACACATGCGAATTGCTTTTCTTGGCCGTTGTTGATGGACTGTCTTTGGAGAACCACGCCATTCCAAAGACACTTGCACGCCTGTGGAGCTTGCGGTTAGCTCCGGAACCTGCCGCAATGCCACGAACGATCTCGACGGTAGCCATGGTTGTTTGAGCAAGGCGAGCGCGGGATAAATCGACCTTCTCGCCGAATCCCAGCCCTGCACCTATACTATCGCGTACGGGTAGTGCTTTGCCGATGTTCCAGACTCGGTTGGATGCATGATCAAGCGCCAAGGAAGGCGAAGTTGCAGCGTGAGGAAGGACAAGGCTAGTGTGACCACGCGTTCCACTGGAAGGTAAAGTGTCATGCGAATCCGAAACGGACACGTGAGCGGCGAGGGCATCGAGGGCATTGGGAGCAGGAGACGTGAAGGGTGACTTTGAGGTCCAGGCGGCACCAAGGGAGATCGTGCTTCGGCGAACGGTCGAGCGACTTGTAGTAGTGAGAGAGTGACCTGAATTGGAAGTCCTACTTAATGGTGTTTGATCGCCGCCAAGCAATGACGGAGATGATAAACTCCTTTGCCTGGTGAGCTTGGTCGACCGAAGTGGGGAAGACACGAGGGGTCGGTGATATGCATCAAGAGAGCGGCCAGGAGAACGAGAGACGGACACGGCGCGTTTCTGGGGTATTGGTATGTCACGAGCAAGAGAGAGAGCGACATCGGTGTCCAAGTCTTCCTCGACCTCCAGCAAGGCGGACATACCAACAACGGAGCGTGCGGTGCTTATCTTTGCCTTGCCCATACCTTTGGATTTGGAAGGGCGCGTCGGTGGGGGAAGTGGGAGGGGCGGAGGCAGGCGGGGCGGTAGGGAGGTGGGGCGAGAGGAGGGGGGCTGGAGGGTATCGGAAGCGCTACGCCGTCTGGTAGTCTTTGACTTGGACTTGCGGTCGTCGGCGCGGGGTGCAACGAGCCAGCGGACGTCTCTTGCCCAGTCCTCATCAGTGTACGTAAGCTTGCGGCTGGGCCTGCGAGGCAGGCTGGGGGGAGCGTGGTCGGTGTGGGCAGTAGAAGCGGGGACGTCGGGGAGAGACTGGGCGGAGGAAGCGGCGGATGTGGGTGGAGTGGTCGTTGGTGTATTGGGGGAGGAGGGGAAGGGAGACGAGGCAGGGGTGAAGAAGGGCCCGTCGACATCGTCAGGGTGGCGGAGGTCGAGCTGAGGGCAGGGGATGATACAAGGGAGCGGCGGGAGCGACTGGTGCGGGCCGACCCGGAGAGCATCCTCGGACGTTACACGGTATCCGCGCGTGTCCTCGATACGGACAGCATCGCTAAAGGTCGTGGGTGCGGACGAGTACCGTTGTGAGGGTCGCCCAAAGACCTTTTGAAGGAACGTTGGCTTGGCCATCGCCGACGACGAGGAGGGAGGGGAGGGGAGGGGGAGGAGGAAGGGAGGGAGGGAGGGAGGGGGGCGGGGCCGCGGGGGGGGGGGGGGGGGGAGGGGGGGGGGGGGGGGGGGGGAGGGGGGGGGGGGGGGGAGGAGGAGGAGGAGTGTGGAGGAGATGAAAGAGGCTGATGGATGACACGCGGTTTTGTCTTTCTAAATCCAGTCTGATACAAAATGACTGACGTCATGCTACTACCGCCGACGCTTTCCTGTTTCGACTGCTGCAAACGAAACTTTTCTTTTGCCCAGTCGAGACTTGGGTTTTCCCACCGCCCGGTCCGATTCTTCCTCGTCCTCGTCCTCGTCCCCCTCATCCACACCTTCCCACTCCTCTTCCTCGTCACCACTCTCCTCCTCGTCACCCCACCCCACATCCCACTCCAGATCGCGCTTGTCGATCACTCCCGCGTCCATCTTCACCAACTTCACCTCCACTGCACTCCGTAGCTCTTTCCTGCTCCTCACAGATTCCAATACCTCCGCATCTCCCTCCGTCGTACCGATACTAGTCACCCCAGGCATGCAGTATCGCACCAACTTCCCAGTGCTCCAGTCGCGTAGCACAATCCGCGCTGCCCCCGCATGATCCAACACGCCTTTCTATCGTGCCATAAGTATGCCATATTACCCTCTCTAAAGCTCTATTCGCGTACCTTTTTGATCAACCTGCTTACCCGTGCTAGTCCCGCAAGAAATCCCGTCACGTCTCCTGACAAAAATGCAGGTAAATTGTACGCAAGCATCAAATCTTGGGCTTCTCCGTGTGTCACGATATGTCTCACTAGTGTCCACACGGTCAGCGCGTCGCATCAGTTCTCCCGACCCACCTACCTCCAAACATCGGATCTTTTAATCGGTCTACCCGACCCCTACACCGCAGCAGGATATCTCGTGCTCGTATCGCCTCTCTTTCTTCATCCGTCAGGGATGCTGCGCCCGCAAACTCTAATCCAGGCGTGTCAATGAATCTCACTTTACGTCCAGCATTCTCAGGTGTCGTCGTAACCACCTCTTGAGCTCGAGTCGTCGTATATGGCCCTCTTGCTGATGCTGCCGTATATGTGTCGTAAACCGAGAGTACATCTGACCCTAGAATCGAGTTGATAATAGCGGATTTGCCTGTCTGTTCATTCAGGAGATAGTACGACTCGGAGTCAGATTCTGCTTCGACGCTTCTCGGGTCGCCACACTTACGTTCGTGATTCCCATCACAGCAACGATTAGCTCCTCGCTATCTTTCGCCTGCGCAGCATTTTCTAGATATGCCCAGAGACCATCAAGTCCAAGCGCATCGTTCTTGGGAATCGCCTTGACTTTTGTGTTTCGCCGTTCGATCGGTATCCCCGAGGGTAAAAATGTAGATGACACTCTGAATGGTAGTACTGTGTATGATGTCCGCAAGTGTGCAAGCCACTGCACGAGTGACTCTCGTGGCACAGTATCTGAAACAGATCAATGCAAAATCCTCACCTTTGGGCCACACATACCTGCTTTGTTCAGCAACACCACAAGCTTACCCTGTGCTTCTCGCACCAACGCGTCGCTTATGCATGCACCAGGATCTCGGGCATCGACCACATGTAGTATCACATCCGCTCGACCCACAACTTCCCGTAGCGTTGAAGGACCGGGGAAAACGGGTATCGACGGTGTCACTTTTTCCTCGGCGTAACCACTGTCTCTTATTTTGGATATGGGGGCTTTGTTGATTGATGTGATTCCGTCGAATTTTTGCCCGTCTTCCTCGTCGACCTCCATGTCTTCTGGAGTTGGGCTTTTTGCATGGTCGTTGATAGCATTGCCTGCTGAGGCAGCGCGCTTTTCTTCTTTTCGGCGCTGCCTTTCTTCAGCCGCCTGTGGTATAGAGTGATCAAGATGCCGCACGGAGGATAAGTCGGATATGAGCATACTCGACGCCGCTGTTCGGCGACTTCAGCGAGGACCTGGTCTTTGTAGGGAAAACTATTCGGAATTCCAGGGTCCTTTTTCGATTTCTTTTGCACGACTGCAAGCGAGGATCAGCGAGGACGTTTGCATGCTACATGTGGGACACACTCTTGCCGGTGGCCTTGTCTTTTCTGGCTTGTTTCTTAGCCTTTTTGTGGTGTTCGGAGACCTTGTGTTTTATCTTTTCCCTCCGACGGGTCGTACCGCGCTTGGACGTCTCTGAAAACGACAAGCTGATGAGCTACGCTTTTGTCCTGGGTCGTGCACACGCACTTTTTCGAATACGAGGCATGATGGGTAGAAGGACCAGATGTTACATAATCTACCATGGCTAGTTTCGATCCTGCACGCCATGTCGGCGTACATCCCGAACGCGTCTCGCACGTATCCTCCTCAGACTTTCCCGGTCATCGACCAGCCCAAGATAACACGTGGAATCTCTCCAAGTTCCAGCAGGTTTGCACCGTTTTCATGGCCTCTCGTCGTGACCTGATCTCGGGTTCAGAAACTGACCGTTCGCGTCGAACGTCTCTCGAATCGCTCCATCGACTTTGATCTCGTCGGCGTAGATGCCTCCATAGCCAACGCTTTTCGACGTATTCTCATCGCAGAGGTACGCCCTCTTCGTGTTGTGCAGTCCCATGACCCGACAGACACAGGTGCCTACCATATGCATAGAGCGCGTGTACGTTTGGTGCAACACCAGCGTCATCGCGGACGAAGTCCTCTCTCACCGCCTCGGACTCGTCCCCCTCCACGTCGATCCCAGCCTTCTCGACTTTAAAGACCGTGAGCACCCCGCGTCTGTAACCCACGAACGTGCTTGCGATCTCTCTCTCTCTCTCTCTTTTCTAGCTCAAAACGATCAAGCGACCGATCGAAATACGCTCGTGTTTCGGCTCAAGGCCACGTGCGAGCGTAGAAAAAACGCACCAAAAGACGCGACGGACTCCAAGGTGCTTTTCACCAACTCGGAGGTCCTCTCGTCACAACTCGAGTGGGTCCCCCAGGGCGAACAAGCGTCCATCATGTCCGCGGATATACCCCGACCGACGAACGCGAAAATCGTTCTTGCCAAGTTGCGTCCTGGACAAGAGGTCGACATGGAGATGCATGCCGTCAAAGGCGTTGGCAAGGATCATGCCAAATTTTGCCCCGTCGGTAAAGACCACATTCGCCTGTGCACCACTTATTGTGCTCAGCGCTCCTTCGCAGCCACCGCATCCTATCGTCTTCTCCCAGAAGTCATCCTCAACCCGGCAAAACCTGTTCCACCCGATCTGGCTGAAAATTTCCAAAAATGTTTTTCCCCCGGTGTCATCCGCGTACACCCCCGCACGAAAAAAGTCAGCGTCAACGAGAAATTGGCGCGCTTCGAGTCCATGAGCCGCGAGGTATACAGACATTCGGAATTCGATGGTTGTGTACAACTCGCGCGGGTTCGCGATCATTTCCTCTGTACGTGGTTCCTTTTGCTTTTAATTGCGCCTCGTCCGATGATCGTCTAGTCTGCATTGAATCGGAGGGGTTCTACCCTCCGGAACGTCTGCTGCCCGAAGCTATTTCAGTGATGCGAACAAAAATTACGACATTGCGTCGCGCCGCCGAAGCGCTGCTGAACGATAGTGGTACGAGCGAAGATGCTGAGATGGCCGACATATAAATATAATTGTACAATCGTGCGTCATACATGGCATACGATATCTTATGAATAAGAGATTTAAGAAGATGCCTCTTGGGTCTGCTCGACTTTGTGTGGGACAGCGAAATGGATAGGCGGCGTCCTATCCACTTCGGTGTAATAAAAGCTCGTGATACGGCGTTGATCGTCCCCCTGCACGCTCACGTCCGGCTCGATTCTAACCCCCACCCATAAGTCAGTTCAATTGAAAAGGGCCGACAAAGAATATTCGCTTCTCGTTCTCACCTAGCACTGAAATGCACGAGCGTACGCCTCTGCGCAGGACCCGCACGAATACGAAAGGGCAGCGTGCGCGTGACGACAAACGCACCAGCGACGACGGTAGGCTTCAAATCTCCACGGTCAGCCAGATCGATCTCGGAAACACACTGGCAGGCCGCACCTGTTCAAGATCGCTGTCGTTGGTCGAGGCGACGTCGGCATCCCAGGCGGTGCTCGCGTGCGTGTTCGCTGAGGCGTGCCGGCTCGCGAAGGCGTCCTTGAGCGTCTGCAACGGTTGCACGGCGTGATCTAGACGGACCTCGCACGTGGGCGAAAATATCTGGTCAAACGCCTCCTGAACGTTGTTGGCGCCAACGTCACCGGTGTACAGCGCCGTCAGACGCGACTGGATCCACGAGGTGGGAGATTCTGGCATGCTGGTGTGGAGGTAGATCGTCGAGGGCGGAAACGATCGGAGGGTGATATGAAGGCGCAGCAGCGCAGCACCGACTCCGGAATAGAGACCAAATCTCACCATGACTATATAGGGGTCATTCATATGCATTGAAAAGCACGTACAGATAGCGAAGCCATATACACAACCGATGCAAAGAGAGTAGTTGGAGGTTCCACCTCTACCATTAACTCGTACGCTCCATAAAATATCGCTCGTCCGAACCACGTTAACCTACATAACCACCCACGCATGTCGGAACCAAATTCTAAGTCTCGTTCATCTCCTTTTCTTGGCGACAGCAGGATAACCAGGCAAACCACATCATCGTACGCAGTTGGAGGACGTCTTCCTTCCATGCCATCGACTGGTTTTGCTCTCTAAATTCCTTCGTCAGTTGCTCACAGCGCCCAATGTTCTCGGGGCTGACAAAGTCGACCGCAACTTTGATGCAATCTGCGAGATTGCAAACCTAACATACAGTTGAGTTTCATGTCGTTACGTGCAACATTAAACCCATCTCACCTGGTGTGCACACCCGGCGGGTATAAAGACGGCATCTCCTGGCTTCTGATATATCCTGTGGCTTTTGATCCCGTACATGTCGTAGAGTTCCTTCCTCAGCGTGCTGTCAAGGTAGAACTGTTGCGAGTGTATAGGATCATGTTGATACGACCCTTTGAACTTTCTCCGCAGGAAAGCACGAAGTTTTTCCGCATCAGATGCGCGGAAGAGATCCCAGGCAGCACAACCCGGCTTCCCGTCTGGGGTGGGTGCTGAAAAGGTCATGATGTTGACAGCGTCCGCCATGTCCATGTGCAGCCTGGTCGACCCTTTACTGCCTGTGGACTCGAAGGATGCCATCGCGTTGTACATTTTTGGGCCTACTCGATTTGTTAGCTATCATGTACCCAAGGTCCAGGATGAAAGCGTACCAAGATCTGGTGCAATAGTGTTGCTCGGAAAATGTGAGGCGATATTGAGCGCGCCATCGCGACGAACGTAGCTAGGAACTGGTACAGCTCTGCTGAAGTCTTCGAATAGCTCAGGAAATGCAGTCTTGAAGTCCGTTGACGGAGGCCAATCCTACAAACTACTTTAGAGACACCAATCTCGTAAACTCTCCGAAACCCACCTTCAATTTCCAGCATTCGACCCGGCCTTCGTACTTGCCAAACCACGAGAAGAATTCACCAACAGTGACACGCTTGTTCACGTCAGTTTGACACTCGAGTATGAGGCAACTTTGGGAATTGTATTTCTGAAGAAAATATTCAGGCGTCCAATGAAGCTGAAATTTCGGAAGAATATCAGTGACCACCAGGGGATCCCCCCTGACCCAAAGAGGCCTGAAGACTTGCTCCGTGAGCTCCGAGTCTGAGATAGTGGTCGTGGGATGAAAGGGTATTTCGGGCGACTCCGCCGACGCGCTATTAGGCGTAGATTGTGTTGTACCGTTCGTAATCAAAGAGGTTCCATTCGGCTGGTTTCCAATAGAATGAACCGTTTCCACAAGCGAAGACGGCGCAGGAATTTCCGTATTCGATGACCCCACAGAAACTCCATTTGGAACCACACCAGTTCCAGAATGCGATGTAAGTTGTCCGTTTTGGAGAGCAGGGTCAATGGGACCAATAGCAGAAACCTCGTCGGGATCCGGCACCGTCAGAAGTGCCTCCATATCCTTGATAGCTTGGGCAAGCTCAGACTTGCAGAATCGTGACATGGGTGAGAAATCTTTGGCATGGTGCTCGTTCCTGCGCGTGCAGGACAGGAAAAAAGGATTACTATGTGCATGTTTTTCTCGTCGAGCTTGCAAAGCCGCGATCTCTGCCTGCGTCGCGCCGGGCTTGTCTTCGGTCAGGTCTTTGACCTGTTCAAAGCATTCAGCGCATGCTTCCCGGCCACACAAGCGGCACATCCAGCTGCATGAGAATATCGACGTCATGCATGTATCTAAAGAACGCATTCATGTCGTTTTAACAAGTCGAATTCACGAATAAAACCCACCACATGTAGCACGAACTTCGCTTTCCCTCGTCCGCCGTATAATTTCGGGGAAAGCAAGGTGTTCAAGCTCTTGACAAAGCGTCGGTAACAAGGCATTTGCGATGGTTCGCTGAATCACCTTGTAAACATAAAGAAAGGGACAAGTTAAACCATGAAGTTACCTTAATTCGCCCAATATGTTGCTCAGTCAGAGGAACGTTCCACTGAACGGGGAAATTCATGCTCGGAGCATCTGGCCGTTGATTCTCCACAAAGCTGATACCCACGATGTTTCGCTGGCTGTCCTTGAGAAAGAAGCGGATGCCTTGAAATCGGCACGTATCGCCAGCCCAGCGGCGCGTGCAAGAAACACACCGCGGAAATTGTTCGGACCGATATCGATTAGACATGCAGCGAGCCAACTGGAGTTCAGGGTGGAGTGGAGGAGAACCATCATTCGGTTGCCCTCCATTCTCTGTCAAAACGATGACCGCAAGGAATACATCAGGCGGTATGAGGTGAAAATCATGTAAGAAACAGACCTTCGCCAGCCTTTTCCTTGCCCTTGGTAGCAGATGTCGAGGTGTAGGAGACGGTCGGCATCAGTTGTGCTACATTGAAATGAACGCGGACACCCGATCCGGAGGATTGAAAACTGACCGTTCTGAGCAGCAATTTGTGCTGCTTCACTTCTTTTTCTGGCGTTGTAACCGCGTTTGGAGGACGCTTCAGCAGGGTAAGAAAAAAGGATGCACGACAAGTGACGAACAATGCGCACCATTTCCGTCCGCGGGTTTCGCCTTTTTTACCTTCCTCGAGTTCTGCGATGGCGGGTCCTCAACTTCGGATGACGGCCGCTTCTGGACTTGAGGGGGTGCGGGCGGTTGGGCGGGCGGAGGATGTTGATAAAGCATGGCAGGAAACATTGGAGGGGCATGCATGAGAGCCCCGACTTCAAACATGGGGGGACCTCCCATTGCAGTGAAGCGCGCCGCTATACGAACAGAAGCTCGTTCAGCATTCTGTAAAGCTTAGTTTGAAAGACTCAGGAAAGGGATTGAGATTAAAAAGAAATAAGAATTACAAGCGTGGTGAGGGTGAACAGGCTGTGCCTGATGGTCTTGTGGGGCATGTTGAAAGTGATCTAAGACGATAAAATGAGCAGAGTCCGGACATTTGGCTGGGACGCGCCACTGACTGTTTTGAGGATAGTCACCCGATATTGCTATGGGAGACCCTTTTCGATTTAGAAAGGTAGGCGCATGTAGGAGGCATGGTCGCTCACCAGTCCGCTCATCGGAGTACATTGGGGTGACCATCGGGGATCCGTAAGGGACGCCGGAAACGTCGGGCTGTGGGGTCCACGGGCCTGGGAGCATTGGAAAGCCTGGGTGGTCGTCCATCCTGGGCCGTTGCTGCCTTTGTGACAGGTCTCCGTTCACCTCAGCGTACATATGGGGCGGCATTGGATACGATCGACCGGTGGGCGGGCCGGCGTCAGGCCTACGCTTCGGTGCATTTGGATCGTCGGGGACGGGTTCCCAGCTGGCAGCTCGGAGGTGGAAGGACGAGGCAGAGTCTGGTGGTGGGGGATAAGCATGTGTGGGATGCTGTGGATGTTGGTACTGGGAAACACCAGGTGAGGAGGAAAGCGTTGGGAGGTGCGTTGGGTGTGAGTAAGCGGAGGAGTCGGAAGACGGGTTGAGGAGTTGGCTGATGGAAGTACGCTTGTCGTGCATGCCATTCATCGCGGTACACGATGAGTACTCAAATGGACGAAGTCACTTGAGAAACGAGCAGACGTTGGGAGACGCCCACTCGCGGAGTATCTCCACCAAGCGGAGTGAAACCTTGCCCCTTCAACTCCGACATTCCCGAACACTCGGCACACCGGCATCTCTCCCGGCATCCCACTAGCCGCGAACCTCCCCTCCTCCTGCTCCTCGCCCCCTGCTCCTCTCCCCCTCCGAGGGCCCCATCACCCTCCTGGCCCCCGCCACATGCCCCATATCCAATTCGAAGCTCGCCCATATCAGCGCGTAAAGCCCCTCTTCACGCGCACACCGAAAATTTCTTTTATACACATGTGATCTTACTCGCTATGGTAAGTAAATATAGTACGTATCATCGTCCCACCTAAACAGTGATAACAAACTGTCCCACCACACCCAATATCAGAACAACATAAAACCCAAGTAAAACTGACGAATAAGACTAGCACAATGTACCATATCGAGCTTAGAAGAATTTACGAAAGATCCCGGCGACCTTCAGATTCAAGGGTATGAATAGGGGTTTCATCATCCAGACAAGTCCTCTGAGGGTCGCCCACCACCGTCAAGGGATCTCGCCTGCCCCGTTCTGTTCCCCTGCCGTGTCCAGCAGAGTTTCGCCTGCAGGGCCGGGCTCCTCTGCATCAGCGTGTTCTGTTACTTCTGTCACAATCCTCACCAGCGACGGAATAATGGCGACATACCAGGCAGCGGAGATCCATCATTAGTGGCGGAACTTACGTCCTTAACTACTAGTGGGAGTTTACCCCGCGCGTCTGCCGTTGGCATCAGCAACATTGGACAGCGGTCAACGGGGCTGTCCGCACCTGTCGCCGCCGATGCCTCGACCACTGGACCTGAGAAAAGATAAGCACCCAAATCGTAGCTAGGCTGTAGAATGTTTACTAGACGTGGTTTCTCCTTCATGCTTGCTGATCGAATCCGGACCATGGCTCGTCGAAGACGCAGAGTGGCTTTCGCTGAGCTTGAGCAACGCATCGAGCTTATCTGACGGAGCTAACACGTTTGAGGAAACGATTAGGGACACGCCTTCTCCGTGTCCTTCCGTCTTTCCTATGGATGATGAACGACTCGGTGAGTGGTTCATAGGCGTAGCCCTGCCCTCAGGAACGTGTAGACGGCGAGCGACAGCCTGAGCCTGGGTGTTTTGTTCGGTCAAGATAGATTTAGCAACCTCCGGACGCAAGTCGGCCCACATTTGCAGCGCTTTGATGGAACCCCATTCAATGATCTTGTTGTTCAGCCACTGCAGGGACACAGGTTTTGTTAAAAAATCATTACATCCCGCCCCGAGTGCTGCGACACGATCACTTTGAAGGGAAGAAGCCGTTAGGGCGACGATGATAACGGAAGAGCGGCAAGGCGTGGTGGAGTTGGAGGCACGTGAGTCGGATGAAGCAGCATCGGATGGAGTACGAGGCGTAGGGTCGGAGCGCGGGGTGGAGGGAGTGTACGCGGCAGCCTCGAGTTGACGGATCTCCTTGGTTGCTTGTATTCCGTCCATGACAGGCATCTGAATGTCCATCTGCGACCCCATCGTGAGAGGATTTCAGAATAGCACCCCCAATAAACTCACCAAAATGAGGTGGAAACCCCCAGTACGCCATTTTTGCACCGCTTCCTCGCCATTCTTTGCGACGTCATACTTGATTTTCTTTTTTCGCATAAACGTAGACAGAATCGTCTGGTTGATCGGGTTATCTAGCTCAACAGAGATCAACACAGCCACTCCTCGTGCCGAAAGCCGAAACACGCACCGTCCACGATGAGGACACTAATTGGCGGCACGATGTTGTTGTCCGCGCTACCCTTTCGAACCTTGGCAGGCATCGCAGGCGGTGATAGTGGCTTCTGCTCTCGTCTCGACGGTCTTCTCAAAAATGTGTTGGTAGGCGGATCAGAAGTTTTTGGTGACCCCGGTGGCGATGATGCCTTCCTCGTATCCACTGAACCTTTCCATGATCCACTAGCAGGGGCACCAACGTCATCTGCCAGCACAGATGGTTTACGAATCTTCCCTTTTACGGCAGAATTCGCCCCAGAGTTTTGCCCGTCAGGACTCGGTAATGAATCTTGGCGATTGGGGTTAGGAGTATTAGGCGCCTGCGTATGGAGTGTCGAAAAGGATAGAGTCTGCTGAGCTGGGTTTTTTTCCTCGCTATTCGACGCTCGGCGCGAAGCTGGTCGGCGTATCCTGTCCGGCGAAGGGAGAAGGAATTGCGCCTTCGGCAGTTCGATAGTCCCAGGCACTACGGGCGCCTTGCTCCCTTTTGCCCTCGGATGGAACACGATACCCGCCGGTTGACCATCCGGACTGGAAATCACAAGTCCAGAAGCGGGCGACATGCCAAGTTTCACAGGCCCATCGGGAAAATACTCGGCGGTATCCGAGATGGCCAGTGGAGATGGTGGATGCAGGGCGTGCGGTTCACCCATCACTTCCCTCGGTGACCTGATGACACGCTCCGAAGTCCCACGAGAGTAACCAACCCGCGTCGGAGACTTCGGAGCAGTTTGCCCATGACTGAAATAGGATGTTCCGTGGATCCCTGGACTCGTCGGAGAGCTTGCGATAGGAGAAAACAGAGGATCCACAATAGGTTTTGTCACCGCGGTGTGCAGTGCAGTCAGAAATCGACGTGGTCCTGCTGGTTTCGGTATAATCATAATGTCCAAAGGTTGCCTGATGAATGGATCGACTGAAAGAGCGAGATCCATTTGAATAATGTCCTTGACGGTCTTGTAGTTTGCTAAGCTCGTAAAGTACACAATGACATTCGCAGACGTCGCTTGCGCTCCAACGGAAGAGCCGTATCCCATTGCTCTGGCTATCTGTGGGGAGGACTTGGGTCGGTGATGAGCGGCCAGAGACGGTCTTTTGCCCCTCGAGTGTACAAGAGGCTGTTGCTCAGCACGATTCTTCTGTATCCGCTCACGCAGAACTGGCACGTCATCATCAATGAAAGTGAACGTCCCTGACGGCGCAACTCGAGACGCCCCATTTGACATGTTCGAATTTTCCTGGGCGATCGTATCTCCGGAGTTCCAGTGGCGAGACTTTGTCGACTGTGGATTTGAAGTCGAACTGTTGTCAGGGGACGAAACCTTTTCAGAGACGCCTTGAACATCTGCTTCGGACCCTGGCGAGACATGGCTGACGTCCATACCCCACGTAGTGAGATAGCTTGTCAAATGGTGGGCGAACACGCTGCTCTCCTTCGCGTACAGGGTAGCCTTCTTGCCCCTCAATGTTTCGGAAAATTGGACCAATTCCTCTAAACTCGGTTCTTTGGTTATCCGAGCTCCGTACAGAAGCGGCGAACTGTGCTCCAATGCAGGCGTGGCTCTGGAATTGATGATGGCCGAGGATCCAGACTCCAAGGGGAACACGAGTTCACATGCACGACCTGGAAGCGACCCCCGGGCAGGGAGATCGCGAGCAAAGGAAGCGCCTGTACGTGAACATAGTCGCTGCAATACAGAAGATCCGAAATCGGGCTTGGGCCGAGTCGTTAACGAAGGGTCGGGAAGAATCGGAGCAAAAGACTCGTTATTCGCCTCCAACTGGGTGAAATAGTGGTAGATCTGAAATGTGCAACGGACGGGCCCTTCTTCGACATTGGACATGTAGGAGCCCCTCCTATTTTGAGAGCGCCTAAGCTCTGATTCGATTGGAGAATCCGACGAACCATCGGCGAGCGATCTAATGGACAGCTCAACGTCGATCGCGTCGCCTGGGCGTGCAGTATGCAGAACTTGGCGGATGACCTTGAAAGTTGTCAGGACCACGCTGCTCCATCTCGGTATTGAGTTTGCTCACGTGCGTCAATGTGTTTGAGAGAGCGAGTTCTTCGCCGCGAACGGCGACGTGTCTCAACCCGACATCTGCATGGAAAAGCACAAGGTCCACACCTTTCTGCGCAGCGAATCCACTCAGCGCGTCGCCCACGCCTTGCAGCATCTCTCCGACATCAAAGTCGGAATGAGCGTCCGGGGTGCGTGTTGTGGGTGATGGAACCTGTGCACCGTTTTCGGCCTGCGGAATGGTACGCCCGCTCCATGCGCACAACTCGGGCATGTTGGCAGAAACAAAGTTGAGATTCTTCATCGTGGTCAGCACGGCGGACACGGAAGAAGTCGGGACGGATAGCGAGCAGGCGGCGTACTGCTCCTTGGCGGGGTCGAGGACCTGGGCAGGGGAGATTTGCAGGAGCGTCTGCACGACCATTTCCACGGCGTCTGCGAGCTCCAGCGAAACGCCATGGACGAATGGGTTGGACGCAGGGGGCGGTGTGATCGCGCGGGCCCTGTGGGGGTTCCGGAGGTGCTCGAGCTGGGCGGGCAGAGGCGCTGGGAATGTGCGTGAGGGCATATCAGGGCAGCCGTCGTGGAGGTGGGGTGCGCCAGGCTGGTGCGAGAAGGACCTGCGGTGGTTGGGGGAGGTGTCGTAGTCATCGGAGAGGTCGGCCTGGGAGAGCTTATCGATGGAGGAAAACTCTCGTTCGGACAGATCGGAGTCGGCCTCTGAGGAGCTGAGGACGGCAGATCGCTCTACGGGGTGGCCGAGCGGGGACTGGATGGGCGGCGAGGGCTCGGCGGGCCAGGTTACAGCGAACTTGTTGGGACCGACGAGGTCGGGCGGGTCGTGCTGGGCAAAGGCCTGTTTTGGCCCGGTCATGGGTACAGTGTCAGTGAGCTCCTGGCCCGGCTTGTCGACTTGCAAGTATAAGAGAAAGGAAGGGCCTCGCCAGGAGACGAGATGGGTGTAATTTGGCGGCAACTTTGGGGGACACCGTGCCCTCGATCGACGTCCGGCCTGATGGAAATATGAAAGGGTTGCCAATGTCACCCTCCTGTTACAGGCTGCTTCATGGCCCGGCACGCGCAAACAACCAGCTAGATTTCATAAAAAACCATCAAGTCAAGGTACAACCATCAAATAGTACGCTGTTAAAATAATAACTTTTCAATAGCTCAGCTCGACATCTCCCTCCGCAACCAAGTCCATGTCGTGGTAGCTCACTTTCCTCCCCGCCGCAGCCCGTGGGTCCTCCTTGGCGTCAGGCGGTGGTGGCGGTGGCGGTGCACCCCCCGCTCCTGCTCGCCGTACTCCCCGTCGTCCGTTCGCCTCCTGTCCACCCAGTCCATCTAGTGCTACGACTGGCTTCGCGGGCAGACCGGCCGCAGCGGGTACAGTAATCTCTACCGACTGATCAAGGCCTTGCGCATAACCGCTTATGCGATCACTCAATCGACGTGCCGTGGTCGCTTCGTCCCTCCGCGGAGGCGGTGGGGGCGGGAAAGAACCAGGGGGATACTGATAGCCGTAAGGGTCCCAGTAGCCACCACCCATGTAAGGCGGTGGGGGTACATATGCTGCAGGGTGTGCTCCGTAAAATAGATTAGGGCGACCATATTCGGGGATGTAAACACTCGGGCCCTGAATACCGTACGCCTGCGGAGGTGCTTGGATGTTGCCTGTCACAGGTGGAGGGTGATTGAAAGGCTGGATCCTGTGAGGGTCTAGTGCGAAATTGTTGAAATACGGAATCTGCCGGAGATCAACACGACTCTCTGCGACTGGTACTTTTCTTACCTCATCTAGCTGCTTGACGAGCTCAGGGTGCTTGTTCGCAATGTGCTTCTCGACAAACGAGGTCGCCTTGAATAGCTTTTGGCACGTTTTGCATCTGAAACGCCCTTCGTCTTCCTGCTTGATGAATGGTTCGACTGCCTTCGAAAGTTCCCTTCCGCGTTATAAGTATCCGACAGTCACTAGGTAAATGAGATAGTGAACACCTACTCGTCGTAACTCTTCCCTCCGTAGTCATGCGGATCCACGCCATCCCTGTTGATAAGGAGGGCAATCTTCGTATCGAACCACTCCAGCCAACGCTCGTCTGCAAAGGCTGGACAATAAGTTACAACTGTCAGAACATTCCGGGTGTGCATACCATTCCTCTTCCAGTCCCTCTCGGGTGGCTTTGTCGTTGCAATTTCACCATCTTTCTCCTCCTCTTTGACTTCAGTTGCTTTGACCTCCTCAAGCATCGACTTTGACAGAGGTTTCCTCACGTGCTTTAGGCACTTACGCTGCAATTCTTCTAGATGATCGGTAACAACAGCGCAATAGTAGCAGGTGTGGTACGCTGCGCGCAGATAGGCAATATACAAATCCAAAGAAACCACCGCCTTGCACGGGAACAACATCAGGAATTTCACAATGTTGACATAAATTCTGCTCACCTTCTTCGCCTCCAACACTTTCTCATCAACACCTTGTTCGCGCAACTCCCCAATAATTTTTTCAATTCGCCGCTCCACCGCCTCGGATCCAGTTTCTCTCAGCATTGGGTCATCCTCATTGTCTGTCTGCACACCGAAATCCTCCGGGTTTGCATCGCCGTCCACTTTTATGCTTTCGCCATCCGTAGACGAAGCCGAAGGTTTATACAACGAAGCGTATTCTTCCTCCAAAATCGACGCCAAAATCTTCACGTTTACTAGATCCTTCTCTATGCGGTCCGGCCGACTGGCAACCTCAGGAACGTAGCGGGCACGATTAACAAAGGGTTTCGTATTATGCGACACATGTAGTTTGAACCCTTCAATCTACGCCAACTCGTAAATTGAATGCGCTCAAGAACGACTCAGACCAACGAACCTTTTTATCCGTCAGCTCGCTCATCACGGCCGTCATGTCGGCGTCGTCGCGAAATTTGATCCATCCTGCGCGATAGAAATTGCGTTTCTGTAGGGGGTCACCTAATGCCAGATACATGAACCCTGGGATCTTGCTACAAGCCTGCAAAACAATCAAAATCGTACAATTGACAGTGAAAGTTTGAACATACCTCTTCAAGTCTGAGTCGACCAATGTCCGGAGGAATCGTACGAATCATGACTTGGTTACCTTCGGGAGGAACAGAAATTTCTTCACCACGGTTTCCCCGCTTGTGTTCAGTATTCCCTTTCCCATTCTCAACACGATTTGCGTCATGTTCACCAGCATCTTCCTCTGCGTCCATTGTGAACTGCATGTCATCATCTGCGACATTCTTGGCTTCCTCGGTGGGAGCCATACTCTCGCCCACATCACCGGGGGCCGTAGAGTCCTTCTGTTGCACACTAGACTCGGACTCAGGTTCATTCAAGTCGGGGTCAAATTTCCCCGATTCCAAGTCCTGAACGAAGGCGTTCGAACGACCTTTCCAACCACTTTTCCTAAGTCGGCGACGAAGTGTCACAAACTCCGCTGTAGGTTCATACTTCTCCGCAAACCATGGAGACTTCCTGTGATGGTCAAACATCGTTTGCAACTACAATACAAATATGGCATTTAGTCAAATCCATCTCAAAAGTCATCACGAAGAGGAGTATCTGAACTGCGAAAGTGACTGGGATAGAGATGTACGAACCTGAGTAGACATAAACTCCTTCTTGTATTTCTCCCAGCGGGCACGAATACCGTTGCGAGGTTTGGACCCGTCACCTGCCTCTTGCTCCGCGGCTTTGTCAGCGCTGTCTTCCTCGGACGCTTGCTGAGGGAAGTAGTACCTAAACCATTCCGCATATTGTTTCAAAGTAGCAGGATGGTCCATGGTACGAGGATCAACCGGTGCTCGTCGTGATGGCGGAGGCGGCTGAGCAGGGTACGGGGAAGGGAACTGTGCGCGAGTAGGCGATCTATAACCATATGTGCGGGAATGAGTGTCTGAAAAAGAAGTTAGTCAGTCCGAAGAAAGTATCGATTTGAGTAAAGTACCATAGTCATCACCATATCGAGGACGAGGATCATAACGCTCCCGGTCATAAGGCGACATAGAACGACGACGCTTGCGATCTACAAGAGAATGAGACGACTCAAGCGAAGAACACGACGAAAAATTTGAAACATACTGTCATCGGTGGGACTACGGCTCCTTCCGCGTCTGGCATGGTCGTATGGGGCACGATCCCTCTCGTGGTCGGGCCAGGGTCTCTCTCGGTCAAGACTGTCCCAAGCCCCACGGTAGTCCGGAGCGTAGGTGTCAGGATACGGGGGTCGGGGAGGAAAGGAACCCCTTGGGGAGCGGGAACGGGAGCGGCGTGCGGGTGGATAAGTAGCAGCAGACCAAGAAGACATGAGGGACGTGTCAAGAAGAGGAAAGAGCTGAGAGAGGAATCAGAGACTTAGTCTATGTCTTGGGAAGAAGGAGGAGGACAAGAGGGAGAGGGAGGAGCGAGAGAGCGCTTGTATGCATGATGGAGGAGAATAAGACAGACCTCTTGTGTCGCGACACTGCTTTTTTTTTGAGACTGGGTCGAGGAACTCGACGCAGCGTTGTCGAACAATGTGCGCGCGATAGAAAACTAGCATGGTCAACGGTTTGACATTTCCTCCCGCTCTTTTTCTCCGACTCAATCTGACTCTGAAATCTGAACACCGGCATCTCGGTACACACACTAGAATATGCTGCCCAACACGCTCTCCAGTTGACCCGGCTCTGCAACTACGGCTACCTTTGGCCGCTTCGCCTGCTTCCGTTCTCCGCTCTCAGCCGGCCGCTTGAGTGCAACCTGCCCCTGTCCCTTTTCTTTGCGCTTCTCGTTTCGCTTGCCCAGTATTCGAGCCAGCTCGACGTTCTTGAGATATTCATGCTGCTCTGATCTCGACTGCGCGAGTTCAGCCCGCAGTTTGGCGGTGTGCACCGCTGCCTCGTGAGCTGCTTTGCGTTGAGCAATAGTACGCGACATTAGAATTGTTCTCCCACCTATTTGCTCAGTCAACATGTTCCATTTGAACTTGGGAAGATACTTCATCGTCCACACGTCATCTCGCCACCGTGTTCCTTTCTTTCCACCGATTGGTTGAGCATTAAGCATTCCTGCAACGGATCTGGCGACTTTCTTGTCCTTAAATTCCACCCAGCCTTCCACAAAGTGCGGCTTTTTTGTGGTAGTGTGTTTTCGCCTCAGGAATGCAGCCTTTGGATCTGACCAAAGACATCAACAACACGACAAGTGATTTTAGTGATCCCACCTTCTTGTTGCAAATACACCCTACCGACCTCTCCATATAGAGACATGAGGTGACGAACCTTGGCAGGCTGCATGCCAGGCGGTATCCGTGATATGTAAATTACCCCAGAACGCGCTCGTGCCGCATTAAAGGCCGCAAGATCCTCCGGGGTGAGTGGCTTGAGTGTTTTTTCGGACCGCACTGGTCCTGCGTACCCTTCGCTATTCGTCAAATCCCCGGCATAATCGACGTTCTCAATCACATCCAAGTGTGAAGGGCTGCCAGGTTTGATTGCATGCAATGAGAAAGCGAATGCCTCTGTCGTCGAAGAGTTTCGAGCCTGTTCCCCAGATTGCCTTGCCATACCGCGTTCGGACTAAATGGCGGAGTAAAGCAAGCAGCATGTTCGCCAATTTAGGAAATCGTTGCCCCTTTCTACAATCACCACTATGTAGCTAGCTAGAAGACATTGACACCTGCAGCCATTTAAAATTACGCTTTGGAGAGTAATAGTACTTAAAGGATGGTGCCTATCTGATTATGATTGCAAGGTACATCATAACACTGTATATGTATGATGCTTCTCGCTCAAGGTCAGCGCTTGTCTGTGGCGACGAAATGACCAGAGCCGAAGCGCGGTAGTACACATTTGGAATGACGCAACATTCTTCAAGTAATAGCTGGCGCAGAGCAAGAGCTTTCTATGTTCATGCCATGAGGAGAAATTCAAGATCCCCGGCAGTGGGCTTGAAGACGAACAGCGGCCTGAAGATAAGATCCGTCGGACACATGATCGTCAAGGCTTTTGAAAAAGTGGTGTTTAATTTGTCACAATGCTAATACACATTAACTGGGATAATGGAAGGATGCATGGAAAATTTAAAATACTGTGAAACAGACCATGTGAATGCTTGGTCGAGCTTGACAAAATGTAAACATACCAGAACTAATCTTTCTGCTTCAGGAAAGCATCAAGTTCATCATCAAGTTCTTTTTGAGTCTTTTGCGGTCGAGGGTTTCTCCGCCCTCTGCCCTTACCCCATCTGGATTCACCTTCATCGGGCATTCGGCGAGTAGGCATGCGACGCCTCAGATCGATGCTAGAATCTGGCGAAGTACGCTCAATCAGCGACCGACTTTCGGACAACTGATCACCGTGCGTTTCAGTCGGAGGAGGAGAGTGCGACGGTTGCTTCTTCCCGAGAAAAATATCCAGTTCATCGTCGAGTTGCGCGGCATCCAACGGTAAACGTTCGTCACGTCTTCGTTTCTGTGACCCTTCGCCATCCCTTCCTGCATCTGTCCCATACTTTTTGTAAAACTCGCTCTCCCTCTTTGCACCCTTTTTCTTCACATCGTCATTCTTCGCCCATCTCATCCTCAAGATACCCCTCAACCCCTCTCCGTGCCCAAGGCTTTTGCTAATTCTGTCCTCCGGAAGCCAAAGGGTAACAGGAATAGATTTCGCCGTGACAAATCCCTCGTCATCCATGTCTTCTGTGGGTGTTTTTTGGAGATAGCGGTGTGCGGCGCGTGCCAGAGTTTTTGATTCGAACACCAACACGCAACTGCTATCGTTTACCCATTCCAGACCAATTGGCTTTGCGTCAAAATGAGTGACATATGCAAATATGCGAGCGGTCGGAAGATGGGAAATGGGTGTCCCAGTGAGGAAAAGGGCATTGGCTCTTAGCGCGGTATCTAACACGATATTGATTTCACTACATTGAGAACTACATCGGAAACATACCTTCATCCATTTCTACGTCTTCATCTTCCTCGATATCAGAACGTTTCCGCTTCCCGAGGAGAAACCTGCAGCATCAGGCTGCTGCTCTCCGCGTGAATTTTTGCATACAAAACCAGCGCACCTTCGCTGTTTTAGTCTGAGCAGAATCGGGAAGCAGGTATACTCTGGCGCGACCGATGCGATTTAGCAACGCCGCCGGTTGGGTATCCTCATTCGAGATGGCGACCGCAGCTTGAGAGATTTCTTCGTTGGAATGCAGCGCGTCATGAGAGAGTGGTGTTATTTCTTCGAGTGGACCGCCTGCTAGAAGACTTTCCATGAATGCTGCGTCCAAAGAAAGGCCAAGGCACTCTGGAACACTGTAGGGTAGGCACGTGACACGTGTGACGATTGTTTTCACTGAAGGATAATTTCGTCTTTAAAGTACCCAACGTGACATGGCAGACCTGGCTGAGGAACCAGCCAAGAGTTCATCCAAGAAACACCGCAAAGATAAGCGTGAGTTCCTCATGTTTCCAGTGTGTTCTCCCTGATTTTGGTATCAGCATGGGACACCGATGACATTAACCAGTGAGCAGTATGTCGTTAAATTTCGCTATGCAATGGCTGACTGACAATCTCTTAGTGTGAGCATACTCTAACTTGGCGAGGTACACGATGCTGAATCCACACAAGTGGAAGGTCGACCCCTTCTTACCGACAGATAATAAAGGGGGTGTGTTTGCCGACGAATCCTCCTTCGCAACTCTTTTTCCAAGGTACAGAGAAAAGTATTTGAGGGAAGTATGGAGTGCGGTCACTCAGACACTAGAACCTCATGTGAGTATCTGACGCTATCAAGCTCACGTTCGACTGCACAGAAGACAGGGTGTTGCATGCACACTTGATCTGGTGCATGGATCCATGTCCGTACGCACGACGCGCAAAACATATGATCCATATATCGTGCTTAAAGCTCGCGACATGATCAAGCTCCTGGCTCGAGGCGTTGCGATCACTCAAGCGGCAAAAGTCCTCCAGGATGACATCGCATGTGACATCATTAAAATTGGAAATTTGGTACGGAATAAAGAGCGCTTCGTCAAAAGGAGGCAACGCATCATCGGCCCTGATGGCAGTACTCTCAAGGTAACTTTGGTGTCGCCAACCCTCAACGTACTTACAAGGAAGGATAAGGCAATCGAACTCTTGACGCAATGCTATGTTTTAGTCCAAGGCAACACAGTCAGCGTCATGGGCCCGCACAAATCGTTGAAAGAAGTGCGACGTATTGTTTTGGATTGTATGAAGAACATACACCCGATATACCGAATAAAGGTTGGCTCGTTGTTATCTTAGTCTTCACTTCTTTTCTGAGCTCGGCAGGAACTCATGATTCGACGGGAACTGGCTAAAGATCCCAAGCTTGCAAGTGAATCATGGGATCGGTTCCTTCCTCAGTTCCGGAAGCACCACCTCAAAACGTCGGAGAAGACTAAGCGGAAAAACGAAAAAATCGCAGCAACGGAGGGAGCTCGTAAAGAAGCTGGACTTGAGCCCATCCCCCCCAAGAAGGAAAAGGCCAAGAAAGTCTACACACCATTCCCACCACCCCAGCGACCTCGAAAGGTATGGTATATTATCGTCCGTGGACTATGTCCTCAGCACCCTTCATTCCTTAGGTTGACCTTCAACTCGAATCGGGAGAGTACTTTCTCAAGCCTCACCAGAAGCGAGCACGCGATGAGGAACAACGAAGACAAAAGGTATTATGCAGTGTCTAGGTTCCACTGTATTGTTAATTCGGACATGTTACACAGCAAGCAGAGGCGATGTCGAAGCGCCGCGCTGAACGTGCCAAGGTGTTTGTAGCACCGAGCGAAGAAACAGCACTCACGGTGGAGGAAAAACGGAAAAAACGGATACATGGTGAGACGGGTGGTAGCGCTGAGAAGGATGAACGAAAGAAGAAGAAGGCCGAGGTTCACTTTACTGCAGATACTTGAAATGATTCTAACGATAGAGGCGGTGGTCTTGTAAAGTCACATGTCTGTTTCAAATTTCATTGCTTTGCCCGGCCCGGTACAGGTTTTGCTATTGCTTACTTAAGCACATTGCCATGCATTGCTTGGTCCAGTGTCCCTCCCCACACGTGTGTCTTGATATCGAACCCCCCGCCATTCACGTTCAGCCATGGCCTCAGTCGATGCTCAATGGATGCCCGTCACTGGTCGCCACAAGGTAGACATCGGTGGCTCCCTTAAACGAGCCCTCAAGGCGCGAAAGGGAATTGCACCACCGAAGCGCGCCAGTAACCTCCCAGATCGCGACTTTTATTCCTTCCGCTGTACGTTTTGCTTCGAAAATCTGTACAATAATGTACCAATACGTTCGTCACCTCAGACAACTTCAAGCCCGAGTCCATCGATCCAGATAAACCCGGCTCTATCGAAGTGAAGCGCACCAGGGAATCGACGAGCGTTACGGTAGAGCGGCCGAGCTCACAGGTACGCGTGTTTGTGTTGTTATTATTGAATGATAACCGACCTCATTCCACAGGCTAGGGAAAGCCACCTCTTCAAAGGCACAGAGCAACCAGTTAAAGAATATGACTGCGTATTGGTCTATGACGAAGATATGGGGGCGAGTGCCGTGCTCGTTCGGCTGGTTTTTCAACTCACATGCATGACTCTGCAGACATTCACCCTCGAGAAGATTGACTCGTTTATAAACTTTACCTATGACCGAAAGGTTCAGACTACATCATCCACAGTCCAACGCGATACAGCCTCTCGTGAGTATTCACTTCTTCATAGGTCTCTTTAGTATATTAACTGTTTGGTACCTAGCAATTCCGGCTACACCACAACCTGTTGATGACGACATAGATCTGGTCAAGGAACTTGAAAATGGTTTGGGCGTGCTTGAGGATGCCGAGGGTGAACCGGATGATGAGTTTGAAGAGGTAATCGCAACAGTTCGCTCAGACCAAAAAAGTCGAAGATACGAGGAAGAAGAAGAGGACGAAGAATTGCTTCTTGCTGCTAGTAAAGCGCCAGCACCTACATTGCCACACAAATCCAAGCTTTCGCGCAGCATTCCCTCCCACCATCAGGAAACGATACCCAAAGCGAAATCCAAGCAGAAGGGAGATAAGGGGGAGGCGGAATCACGGAATATCATCGACTCTGAACTGGAAGAGGTCCTTGATTTCGGAGTTCCCACTCGTATGACGAAACGCCCGAAACTGTCACCAGTACCAATTCAGAAACCTCCACCGACTACCCGACTCGCACTCCCAGATGCTTCTACTTCCATTGTCCTTCCGTCCTCACGACCACTGCCTAAAGAAGATTCTGATACCGAAGAAGATGACTGGGACCAGGTTGTTGGCGGCGATGCTCATGCCGACGTTGATACTCAGGAGATCGACGTCGATGCCTTCGAAGAGGAGATGGAAAAACAACTGGAGGAGCTAGATGAAGATATACTAGCGGCTGCGTCAACGGAGTCCCGACGACCGATGTCATTAAACCAGTTTGCTGGCGGACAGTTGAGTCCAGATGATGATAGCACCTCCTCGAGTGACGATAGTGACGATGACTGATTCATGCGTAATATGTGCCAGTTACCAGTGCCGTCACCATATGAAAACCGTTTATACTGTAAACCACTACGCATATGTACTCCTGTACAAGCCTTTACTATTTAGAGAATGTGAAACTAATCAATTCGTCAAACTGGATAGGATTGCACTTGCTTGCGCAGGGGATATTGTAGTTGTCAAAGTCAGGGACGACGGGACGGGAGCAATCGGTACCGTAGAACTGGTCGCTGGCATTGGAGTTGTCCCTACAACGACAAGTCAAACGTTTGTAGGGATGAGAACAATATTTTGCATACCAGTGAGTGGCGACGTTGCGGAAATGACGGGTGGAATTGTCGACACCTGTGTCGCCATAGGTGTGGTAGTGTCATTCTCAGGTGTGGTACCAGAAGCATTGAGACCAGGGCGGATTAGGTTGCCAATGAGATCTGGCTGGTCGACAAAAAGTAGCGCAGGACCCGCGACGATCGTATCCGAGTTCGTTGTGCCATTCGTGTTTGTTTGATTCATGGTGACGAACACATACATGGGACCTGTGACATTCGCAGGCACCGTGCAAACGTCCATTGGCTGAAAGAAGGACATGTTTGACCCCCCAGTGATAATTTTACAAGATAATTGCTGCGCAAGGACATGTTTGGATTTTTTCACTGACACGATGAGGCGAAGACTTACACTCGACGATGTGGATCCGTTCAAAGCCGGGGAACTGAAATTAAGTTGCATACCAGGTTGCAAGGGACTGCTATTGGTGACAGTCAGAGGAGGATTTGCTAAATGTGTAGGTAAATAAGCGATGCAGCATCCAGAATTCGACCGACGTGCCAGAGAAGCCCAGTTCGCATCCGGAAATAAAATGAATCTGCGATGGCGAGGACGTCCGCAGGGGAAAGTGCAATATCGAATGGCTGAGGAATGCTAGTTGCATTGGACAGGAGGTTGAGTATAGTCTGGTGGCGCGCTTCGACCGTCAATATACTTGCGGCAGCCGTAACCAAGGCTGGCTCGGTCAACGAAGTCAATGCACCCAGGTATGCGCTAACACCGACGTTCTCAACGACTCGTGCGGTAGCAAGCATCGTATCAATGTTTGTGAAGGCAGAAGAAAAATTGAAAGTACAGTTGGAGACAATTTGGCCACCGAGAGCAAGGACTGCAGACTGGAAAGCAGGATTTTATTCGACAAGTGCTCATGGAAGAATAATAAAATATTTTACAAACCTGTAAAGTTAGGGCATGGGTGTTTTCGTCGCTCGCAATTGTCTGAATTTGTTGGATTGGTAACTGAGACAAGGCGAAACCCGCTGCTCCAAAGCTGGAAGCACTGAATTGTTCAAGCGCTTGTGTATAGAAGGTGGACTCCAGCTGCTCTAACACGTTGGCAAATGCTAAGCCAGCAGCAAGATCAGTGATTTATTTTGTCACCGATGCCGACGACGTACCCAACACTTGAATGTCTACTGTTGCGGTGCGCTTTAGTGGGTATGAAAAAATTGCAGTGATGAACCAAAAGAAGACGATTGAAAGAACAAGCATCTTGGGAACTGCCAGAGTTCGAACGAAAGAATTTACTGAAATGACGAGTCTAGCCTCCTGGGCAATCAAACCTTTGCAGTATATTCAGGAGTTAACGCAAGGTGGGACGAAGGGAGAACTCACCACTGTCCTCGAGACAGCACGAGAAAAGGGACAGAAAACGATGCTCACAATCTGCATCTTTGTCCCTTTTCTGATCGGAACGTTTGCACCGCGCCGAGGCTCTGTCGCTATGGTCGTTATGGAGATATCTGGCACCTGTGCATTTGAAGCCGTGAGTTCCCGCACAATATCATACGTGGGAAAAACACTACGTTACTGGCAAGTTGGTGGTCTCACAACGAAATCACCCCTTGTGATCCTTGTGATACAGTGCAACAGCCTTGGCTGCGATCATCGGCCACATACTGTATTTGTCATGCAAGTCCATCACGAAGGGAAAAAGAGAAAAAGAGAAAAAAGCTCATCATCGAGACAATATGTCAATACTCACGAACTCTCCTTGAGCCAAAAAAACAATTAACAAATCTCATATTGCACTTCAGGATTTATCATAATAGATCAGATGTGCTCTTGAGCCAACCATCTAGATACTAGCGTAAACGCTTCCCCAGGCTTGTCATGCGGGACTTGAGTTATAGGTCAAACAATGAACGAACGATGCAAGATTAAAAATACTCATCACATGACCAGCTCCGGAGACGTTAACAAACGTCAAATTGCCACTTGTTTTCGTTTCTCCAGTAGCATTCCCATAAACAAATTAAGGCTTCCACTCCTGTTTCTTGTATGCTTCGTTACCGGTCCATCAAGTTTATCGGCCCAAAGCTTTTTAGTACCCAGTTACACTGCCGGTCGTATGTTCCAACATAAATCATGATTCAAATTCCATGCTCGAGAAGAGCTGCGACATAGTCTTGAGCGTGGTGCGACCAATTATCCAAATGCGAAACGAAGTTGCGGCCAATTTCTTTCGAGCACAAGGTGAAACTTCCAGGCTAGTATAGCACGCATGCCGGGATCATCAAGAAATCCTTAGATGACATCGGCTTCAGGATAGCAAAGATCTTATCGTTCACAAACCTAGAGCCTGTTAAACGGTCGAATTCCTGGTTATAAAATGGAATACGAAACCATAGAGACGTCTCAGACGTTTCGTCCTGAACAAATTTAGACTGATGCAATTCACAATTGGAAAAAACCTACCACTCTCCCAATAGGGATGTCTAATATGCTCGTCACAAAAATCAACTGCACCTCCGCAGCAGATGATCAAATTGGTCGATACAATATTTACGCATCGCTTCCTGGCACCTTGGCAACTACGGAAAGCGAACATTCGAGTGGTACAGGGTTAAAAAATTCCATGTACTCACGGCTGCCTTGATCTGGACGCAATTACTGATGCTTTCGAAAGGAATATCCAAAGCAGATGCACCACATTGGATATGGTAAAAACCCTCGTACAGCTTTAAGATGCGTTAAATGGAATGTGTGTATCAGATAGATTGTCACGTCGAGATATCTCACTGGCGAACACGAGAAGATAAAGGCTATGACGGACATAACCGTGTTTTGAGTCGCGCAGTATATATTTCAATAAGACTGCTCACGGCATACGACTCCCTAGACGAAGCGGCGTTCAAAGAAAATAGTCACGAATGCATGGATATTGCGAGCAGCTTCTTCAGTTGTCTCAACAGTCTCACCGAAACTGGCATAAGGATATCCGACTCCAACACTGAGATCAGCGTCAGGACCTTTTTTCTCTTAGTATGGTATGAAAACTCACGGTTGATCGAGAAGAAAAAATCGCCTCGTTATTATACGCATGAGGGTTCCAAGTGGTACCGTTGGGGGAAGTCTTGGTTATGTCAATATGGCAAGGACCTGTGCAATAATTTATCAAATAGAGCAAGAATCCACGTACCCAGTTCAAACAATAAACCAAGCTAAAACGTGCATCCCGGTCCTGGTGCGTACGAGTTGAGCCTGCGACTAAGCAAAAAAGGTGGCCAACTTCCATTGATCCACATCATGCCAACATCATCTGAGAGTATCGTGTTATCAGCATCGCTTTTCGTATTAGATAAAGATCTACCCTGAGTTTCAAAGAAGTAGAAAAACAAGTGCTTTGCACCCTGGTCAATGTCGAAGTAGCCCGTGTACACACTAACCGCTACTGAATGGGAAAGACGTGGATGAGCCCAGACTAGCGACATAGTTGGATCACAAAAGAACGCCTTATTGATGCGAACAGAGTGAAAGGGGAGTTGTCCGCAGAGAGATGGCTCTGCGAGACTGTCTGAGCGACGGATGCGAACGGGAGTAAGCAAATTCTCATCTTCAATATGCATGACTTGCAGTGATCGACCTCGGGGTTACCTTTGCGGGATGCAAGTTACCACGCTCGAAAAAACGCGTCCTCCCAGACCTCGTTCTCAAGGGCCATAGTACCATCTCAAAATGCTCGTCTTATACGAGACCGCGATGGGCTACTGCCTCTTTAAACTGACCGACTCGGCAAAACTCGATTCCGCCGATTTATACAAAGAGTTCGAGACACCGGAGAAAGCAAACAAACTGTGCGTCGATTTCGTGTCTAACCTCTGTCTAGCAATTGACCCATCAGATCTGCCTGAAAAAGACTCAAGCTCAAGGCTCTGCATCGCTTTACGTCGACAGCAACTGCGGTTGAGGATCTCACATCCGTTCAGGGTGGGAAATTAGGAAAAGGTCTCAAGAAATTCTTGTCGGACGAAGTGGTGGACAAGGGAAAGGGAAAGGAATCTTTGCTGGTGATCGACCCCCATTTAGGTATTTAGAGCATGTGGTCTTTCGTCTTGTCTGCTAAACCTTCCAGCCCATTCAATTTCGAAAAAGTTGGGCATCAAGGTCTCTGCGCTGGCACCCGAGGACCATAGTGATCTGTGGAGAGGCATCCGCTCCCAAATAGCAGCTCTGATGAATGGTCTCGACCCCAAGGACCTTGCTACCATGAGCCTAGGTTTAAGTCACTCGTTGTCTCGGTAAGTCTCACCTTAACTCCCGTGCACCATGCCATTCATGCATGTCTCAGCTTCAAGCTAAAATTCTCTCCGAACAAAGTCGACACCATGATCGTACAGGCCATTGCACTCCTTGACGACCTGGACAAAGAAATAAATATATATGCCATGCGTGTCAAAGTGGGTATCTGCATATTCGGGCTTGGCTTGTCATTGACGCCTCAAAGGAATGGTATGGGTGGCATTTTCCCGAGATGGCTAAAATAATCTCCGACAATCTCGCATACGCAAAAGTCGTTCGTGCTATGGGCTTTCGTACCAATGCAGGAACGACCTCGTTCGAAACCATCTTACCGGAAGACCTGGAGGTGGTTCTTAAAGCTGCTGCCGAAATTTCAATGGGCACAGAGATTTCAGACAGCGATATATCGCACATACATGCTCTGTGTGATCAGATTATATCCATTTCTGCGTACCGTGCCCAGCTTGCAGAGTATCTGCGCAATCGCATGAATGCCGTGGCACCAAATCTGACGGCTCTTGTTGGCGATCTTGTTGGCGCGAGGCTAATATCACACGCCGGGAGCCTTTTGAGCCTGGCGAAACATCCAGCATCCACAGTTCAAATTCTTGGTGCTGAGAAAGCACTCTTTCGTGCGCTAAAAACAAAACATGATACTCCAAAATACGGGCTCATTTACCATGTACGCGGTAGTTTTCTTCGCCACGTTATCGACTGACTACAGGGTTCATAGGCGTCGTTGATTGGCCAAGCACCACCGAAGCTTAAAGGAAAAGTGAGCCAAACATTTTTATTTATATCGCATATGAACGTGTGCTATAGATGGCGCGTATGGTTGCAACAAAAGCCGCACTCTCGATCCGTGTCGATGCTCTCACTGATGCTGACGGCAAATCGGAGGACCAAGCTCCTTCCATTGGTCTCGAGAATCGTGCAAAACTAGAGTCTCGGCTGCGTGCACTCGAACACCAAAGTGATATATCTGGTGTTCGACGATATGCAGATGACGGCAAGAAGCAACAGAAGTTCACAATGAAAGGCGATGCAAAGACGTACAACACCGCTGCCGATGCCGTCGATCTCGTCCCTACGCAACGAGAGCCTCTAGAGACGGCTGTTCAGGCCGTCCTTGACGTGAAAGCGGACAAAAAGAAGGCTAAAGAAGAGCGCAGAGCGAAAAGGAGGGCCGAGAAGGAAAAGACAGCTGAGTCGGACGATGACAAAATGGACGTGGATGAGGAGTCGGAGGAAAGCAAGGAGAAAAAGCGAAAACGGCGGGAAAGTGACAAGCATCATCAAGCGGGTGCCGGTGAAGCCAAGGTTAGTCTTTGTCTGTAATCTCTGTACCTTCTTCTGAGTATAGGCACAGGAGGACGGCGAGACGGAAGCCGAGCGGAAAGCGAGGAAGGAGAAAAAGAAGGCCCTCAAAGCCGAGAAGTCCCAAGCAGCTGCCGGGAGCGGTGATTCACCGAAGAAAAAGAAGAAAAAGAAAAGCGACGCATAATTTGGAATCTACTTCTTCCTGGCTGTGGCGCTTGAAAGCTTGACGCCTGACATGACATTTATCTGACTACGCACGCATCTGCATATGATCTCCGGCCTCCCACCGGCCCGGATACAACACGGACGTAAAATTAGTGTTATCTCAGATACTATACCTTGCTCGGTGTCTGGCCTACTGTTCCGCAACATCTATTGCATATTTTTGTAAGCTATTTGTCCTGCAGCTTTCGTGTGCCGACGCCACGCTAGACTGCCTAGGCTCACCTTGCTTGCGAGCCTTGGGTCTCTACCCCAATAAGGAGAAATAAAACCGAAAATTAAGACAGTCAAACCCCCAACTTAGTTTGTCAAATGAAGAAGCCTGAGTGTGTTCGCAAGCAAGCAAGGTGACGAGGCGGCGGTTCCCACACTCGCCACTCCCTAGGCTAGTACTACAGAGCCATACTCAGACTGGTGTTGGCACCCATTGAAAGTTATCGTATCGGTCAATCACTCTCTCCTACTTGATTTCACATTAAAAGCATATTCAAATAAATCTGCTAGGTTAAGAAAACAAAAAAAATGCATACTTTTGGTAAGTACCTTAAACTTGACGCTCTAACCTGATGGTGACGCTCTTGCTTGGATATCACAAAAAGTCTTTACTAGGCGGTCACAATTTTCCAACAACTCTTTTGTTTGGGCTTCGTCTTCTTGAGAATGGAAAAGCCTGACCATCCCAACATACTCACGACCTCGACGATTTGTTTGCGCAGCGTAAGCAGTACCTACTTCGACAGGTTCCATTGGATCCACTGCACTTGCGACTGCGCTACTAGTGGATAAGCAAGCAGAACAAACAATCGACAGATGAACTGCAGATATGGCTGCCTTGAAGGTGTCGATGGTGTGACAAGTAGACCCCAAGAATCTAGCCTGGTTGAATATATCCAATCAGCGAATACATCACAATGCTGAATGTGACGTCACTCACGATGTAGAGCGACACATACATGAACCACCACATGAGTTTTCCGCCACCAAGAAGGGCAGATGCTATGTTTGTGCCAACCGCTCCGGGGTATGCTATGAAATGTCTCGCTGCTGGTATCCCTTCCCGCTGGCAACGAATTGCTTCTTTATCCAAGTATAGGGATATCATGTTCATCTGGTATTTGGAACATTCGTACGAGTGCCCGGACTTCACTAATTGCCAGTCGCGCGGGTCATAGAATTTTGAACTGGCTTCGTGTGATGACATCCATATGACTCGAGAACCTGTAGTTGCAGTGTATTTGACTAACATGGGTTCCAAGGCTCGGAACTGAAGTAGGTATTAGTACCGCGTGACCACGACGTCAAAGAACACACCAAAGCGTAGTGTCCAAACACATTGCTCTGCCATACCAAACCCAAACCGTCTCGGCTCACATCTCCGATGTGCTGCAGGAAGTAGTACGGCGAAGAGACCGCACCAATAAAGTCCGTTAAGAGTTGGTAACACACAAGCCTCCAGATTATCTTTGAAAAGCGAGCTATTCCTGCGTTGCAGATGAGATGTGAAACATAAGGATAACTGAACAAATGAGTTCAGCCGCCTCGGAGGTAACAAAGGCACCTACTTTTTTGTGATTTCGTCTGCAAAACGGAACACACTTTGAATGTCGCCCAAGTCGACGGTGTGTATGGCTATATGCAGGTTTCTCCGGAATAACTCTGCGTGTCCATCGTATCCTGGCGAAAGTTTAGCAACTCGAACTTGCTCGTCCGCGATGACGTAAAATTCCGTGCGAGCAGCTTCCGCGCGTTGTTTGTTTTTGCAGGCCAGTATGAGGGTGAGGCCGTTTAGTTCCACGTTGTCTGACACTGGGTCGCGACACGACAACCAGTGGGACAAAAAACGGTGACAGACACCAAACCCGATACCGCTGTGAATGATGAGTCGTCGAGATAGTTATACATCACGATTGATAGATTCACGTACCTGTTAGCACCAGTAACAATGATAACGGGGTTTGAGCTTGGTGGCATGATCTTACAGGCACGTAACGGTGACGAGATTAGTGAAGTGATTTAGAGTCTCGGGTTAACAGGATTAATTCTGTCCAAAGAGATTTCTCGTCCATACTTATGGTCTAGGGAAAGGCATAGGGGGCGTATTACGTGAGTTATTGTCCTCGTTTCACAATCCGTTCTATCTGTCATGCGTCGCATTCGCTTGCGCTTACTCTTCGCATTTGTTTCGCAGGCCGGCATCTGCAAAATCGCCTGAAATGAAATAAGCGATCAGTTGAAACTTGAAAGTTGTCGTTCCGCAGGAAAGCCTTTTGATTGGTGAATCCCTCTCGCCGCGTCTCGCGAAAGAAAAAAACATGTCCAAATTGGGCAAGTTTTGTACCAATCCAAAAACAGAACGACAAAAATCATTCGATGTATTCTGGGTTGCCGATGCCTAATAATTGTCCGAGTCCGCTTATTCGCTTAGCTCCCGTTACACATGAAGTTAGCAACGTAACGGTAACGAGATTAGTGCCAAAAGTGACTACCGAATCCAGTTCGACAAAATTTCTTGGATCATGACCTCCAGTAACCCACGTCCCATCATCATTGTCACCGGTGCCAACAAGTACGGAAATTGATCAAATCTCTATACCAACCACTCAAGTATTCTTTATTTACAGCGGTGTCGGGTTTGGTATCTGTCACCGTTTTTTGTCTCAGTTGTCGCGTTGCGAGCTAGTGTCAGACAACGTGGAACTGAATCGCGATGGCCTCACCCTCATACTGGCCTGCAGAAACAAACAACGCGCAGAAGCTGCTCGCACGAAGCTCTATGGCATCGCGGACGAGCAGGTTCAGCTCGCTAAACTTTCGCCGGAATATGATGGACACGCGGAATCATTCCGGAAAAACTTGCATATAGCTATACACCCCGTCGATTTGGGCGACATTCAGAGTGTATTCCGTTTTGCAGACGAAATCACAAAGAAGTACGCTCTTTTCTACCGTCAAGGTTACCTTCGTTGAGCTCAATTATTCAGCTATCCCTACATTTCACACCTCATCTGCAACGCTGGAATAGCTCGCTTTGCAAAGATAATCTGGCCACTTGCGTGCTACTACTTTGTAACGGACTGGATTGGTGCGGTCACCTCACCAAAATTCTACCTTCAGCGCATCGGGGACACGAGCAAAGATGGATTGGGTTTGGTGTGGCAGAGTAACGTGTTTGGACACTATGTTTTGGTGAGTTCTTTCACAACGTGGTCACGCGACACTCAGGCTAATCTCTACTGGACCAGTTCCGAGCCTTGGAACCCATGTTAGCCAAATACACTGCAGCTACAGGTTCTCGAGTCATATGGATGTCATCACACGAAGCCAGTTCAAAATTCTATGACCCGCGCGACTGGCAATTAGTGAAGTCCGGGCACTCGTACGAATGTTCCAAATACCAGATGAACATGATATCCCTATGCTTGGATAAAGAAGCAGTTCGTCGTCAGGCAGGTGGCTCACCAACCACGAGACACTTCATAGCATACCCCGGGGTGGCTGGCACGAATATTGCATCTGAGTTGGTTGGAACATTCACTTCTTTGTGTATGTTCGCAGCGTTCTATATGGTGAGTAATCATCATCACTTAAGTAATGGTGCGTTTTACTGATTGAGTATTTTCATCAGGCTAGATTCTGTGGGTCTACTAATCATCCCATCGACGTCTTCAAGGCGGCCGTATCGGCGGTCCATTTGTCAGTCGTTTATTTTGCAAGCCTACCAACTAGAGACGCAGCCGCAAGCGCAGTGGATCCAAAGGAACTTGTCGAAGTAGGTACTGTTTACACTGCGCAGACGAATCGTTGGGGTCGCGAGTATGTTAGGACGGTCAAGCTTTTCCATTCTCAAGAAGAGGAAACGCAGACAAAAGAGTTGTTGGAAAACTTCGATCGCCTGGTGAAGACCTTTTGTGATGTCGAAGGAAGAAAGTCGCCATCTAATTAGAGCGGGAGTATATCGTCCATAATAGTCATACCTGGACCGTTTGACTTCTGTGCTTTCATACTTCTCTATATCACTGATCTGTTTTCGGTAAATCGATCGAAACAGCAAGGTGTGATCGAAAATGAGGTATAGTTCGTAAAATTTCCGGCACAGGACCCAGTTCGTCCAGCTTTTTCCTGGCCTTCCCCGTCTGCGTCTCAAGTCAATATGTGACCACCACACTGCGAAGTTGGGCTTACTGTTGTTGAACTTGCCACACCTCGTTCCAAGCCCTCCAGAAGTGTACACGCTTTGCACAACTCGTTGCTAGACATATAACCGCAGCGTTTGCAAGTTTCTAAAAAAACTGTCAAATCACCTAATTCCAGCAGGTACCACCCGGCCGTACGTTGGGGTTTCTGTGCTGCCTTCACGTCCTCCCTCACTTCAAATGTTTCACCGGAGTGAATTATATCAATGATTGCACTTGGGCGTGCAACCTCCAAGTCCTTGAGGAACGTTCGAGCATGTCCGCGGTAGGCATCTGGAGAGTAGATACACTCCGTTGAAAAATAATCAAGCTTCTTGAAGTATGCGTACCTTCCAGGAATGAGATGCATGAATACAATACTCGATAAATGATGGGCGACCTACATGACGATCTCCTTCTCGTAAGCATACTTAAAGGGCTTGGATCTTTTGATGCTATCCTCTCCTTGAGTGCAGATCAATGTACATCGTCCGAGACGAGCGATGTCACCACGCATTACTGTAACACGCACTGAGTCGTGAAGTTTCTAGGTCAAATGATACACACCATTCATTAGTACCGTTTCTGCGATATCATCTGCATTGTGACCAGTAACAATGTGGTCCACGTTCAAAGAAGAGGCACCTCTGTCGAGAGCTTGTCGTCGAAATACCCCACAGAACGTACAGTTGTTCTTCTTGCCTATCTCAGAGACGATAGCATCCATTGTCCAGCCATAAAGTTCTTCATAAGTAAGAATTTTGAGAGGCAGGTCGTATTGCTGCTGGTTTCGTTTCACTGTCTGTCTGAAATGAGGATGTCGGGGTCGCCAAGGCACCATGCAGGGTACACACTTCCAAGGAATCATCCCTATATCCTGTTATGCCTTCGTCTATAGAGAGTAGGTACAGATCCAGGCCGTAGTTGTATCGATCATTCAGAGTCTTCATGACATATGCCAGCACCGTTGAATCTAACACTTGGATATAAGTGACGCTCCAACCTTATCTAGGCGTGTAAAGAGCTTACCCTTCCCTCCAGATGCACCGATGGCCACTTTGTCGCCAGGTTTGAACAACTTTGCTTCAGTGATGGTATGATGGACCTCGGTTTCGAAGACGAAGAAAAAGCATTCTTTGCAAATCTGTTGACCAGTCTTCGGCCTCTTCAAGATGGCTTTGGCCCTGTGGCAGAAGGCGCAAGAGGCAGGCGCCATGGTGAAAGCTTGCCGTTGAAATCAAGGCTGATTAGATTACAAACTAGACTCTTTCCTTGTGGCTGTGTCAGTCTGGCCTTGACTCCGACATTTATCGAAAATGCCCAGGGAAGTCCGAAAGCGCGGAAAGAAACATAAAAAATCGGAGAACCAAGCCTTTCCAGAGCATGAATCGGCAGAAGAACAAGAAGATCACGACAAAAATTTTGGCGAGCCCTCCTGGATAGTGTCTCTGGAGCCGGCAGGCGTGAACCCAGAAGCACCTTTCGGATATGTCGACCCTGACGTCAAGGCATACTTTCGTTCCGTCGATGAACAGATACAGTCGTGGCAAGAAGACGGGGTCCATGCAGTGGATGATGGTGATTTCGATCCCAACGAAGGTACAATTCCTCCCCTGAAAGTCGACATGCATTGCTCACATGCCAATGTCATAGCAAAGCGCGTCTTTTTCGTTGCAGCTCTTGGTGAGATGTCGGGAAAAGAGATGCAACTTGCTACAGACCCACATTGTTCTGTAATACTGGAGAGAATGGCATATTCAATGGACGACTTTGTGTTACGAGTCTTCATCGATAGATTAAGCGGCTCGTGAGTCTGTCCTGTTACACTCTACAGCACAGGCTGACGAATTGGAGATAGTTTTGAGGTCCTTTTCAAGCATAGATTCGCTTCGCATGTGTGCCAAACGTTGTTGTCGGTTGCCACCGATACGATATCTAGGGAGGTACGGGACTTACTATCCACAAAGACAATCGATGGTGAACACTCACAGGTCAAAAAAATTCTACCAGAAGTTCCTGCTTCTGAGAGCGAAGGCGAGCTGAGGACACTCACCCAGCTTGTACTGGACATCTGTGATGTGAGCAGTCAGCATCTTCCACGTTTACATAGCTTGACGTTCCTCAGGAAATTGCCCCCAGCTTCAATTCACTCATCATGGAGCCATTTGCATCACACGTGTTACGTGCTTTACTTCTTTTGCTGTGTCCAGCTGTACTACCAGAGGAATCTGCTCGGAAGCATGTGCGATCTAAAAAGAGCAGGTCATGGAAGGCAAAACAAGGCCATATGAAATCTGTCTTTTGTGATGACAAGGGAAAGGAGGCTCTCGCCTCCAGCAACTCGGTACCTGGCTCATTCCGCGGCGCCGCCGATCGATTCTTGCGAATAGTAAGAGATGGGCTTAACGCCAATGAAACCAGAGCGTTGGCTGCTAATAAATTCGCCAGCCCATTGTTACAGGTGAGCTCTCTTTACTTATTTTCGGCTTCTTCAACCAAATTATGGACCAACTTAGCTTCTCTTGGAAATCGAGGCAGACCATGGGAGTGCGTCATCTCATGATTCTCTCATGGACCGAGTCCTGGTAGGGATGATCAAAGCATACCGTATGTGATTACCTGGTTTCCATTTGCTTTTTTTTCATGGATATATTGATCGTAGGTGAGGACCGCAATGCCTCGACTGAACCGTCCGACTACCTCGTCACGTTGCTGAGGGATGCTACTTCTTCTCACTTGCTAGAAATATCGATGTCACGATGTCCCCAACAAGTCTTCGATGCAATATGGTCGGCGTATTTCCGGGGAAAACTTACACGACTAGCACTTCATCCCGTTGCAAATTTCGTTGTTGCTAAAGCCATTGAGCGCCTCGACAATACGCAACTTGGCGACGTTTTCGAAGAGCTCAAGTCGTCATGGAATAAACTAATTAGCAAGTTTATTTTATGTTTATGAAGTCATTCATTTTTGCTTATGAACTATCCGCAGGTTCTTCTAGGACGGGCGTCTTACGCGCTCTGATAGATCGATCTCGTTGTTTTAGAGGCCGTCAGAAGGACGTTTGTGAGGTCAGTCTTGCTTTATCCGATAAAAATCCGAGTTATGTTAACTCTAGTTAGGCTGTCTTTTCTTCCGTCGAAATTTCTAGTTCGGACGACAGGAAATATCTTGTTCCATGCCTGCTCCAATTGAAGCCATTAAATGTGCGTTAGATCAGATTGATACTCTTTACTACATAGTCTCACAACCCCAAAGGAATACCGAGCAACCCTCGTGTCGAAGGTTCGATCAAGTGTGGACCATAAAAAACATGGTCGTGATGGACAAGTGGATGACCAAAACGAACCTAAAGCCCAGGGAGTTACCATTCTGGAGTCTCTGCTCAGAATTGACGAGCCTCACTGCTCGATTGTAGTTGATAGGTTTGTACTTTGTAATATCATCTATCTTCGGTGCTTATCTCTGGTTGACAGCATCAGTTCGCTCCGCATGGAAGACTTTATTCGCATAGCTCATAACCCGAGAAGCTCGTGGGTCCTTGATGCTCTATTTGAGTCACCAACTGTGTCCTTCAAAGCCAAACGACGATTTATCATGTCTCTGATTGGAAACTATCATACACTTGTTAACGACCGAGTAGGAAGTCGAGTTGGTGATCGTTGTTGGGCTTTCGCAGACACTTACCTGAGAGTACGTTTATCAGAAGTTGAGTGTGCATGATGGGTATCTCACATTTTCCCCAGGAAAAGATTGCTCGTTCGCTCATTCCCCATGAGCAGTTCCTCGCCGCGTCCTTCTACGGGAAGTTCTTCACCCGCAACCTTAATTTGTACATGCTTCTGCGCCGTCCGGAGGAGTGGAGAGCATTGCAGTCAAAGTCAAACAACTCCCTGAACTCGAATCAGCCCAATGTACGCGCTATCGTTCAATCGCAGCCAAACCCACCCCCGCCGAAGAGACGTGACGCACCCGAAGACGAAATTGATGCCGTTTTCAAGGTTACGTTGGGAAACAAAACGAAAAGGGCGGCAATGGGTCGCGTTTCAGCGCACGAAGGCGAGCCGTCTAGAGATAACCAAATGTCGGAGGTCATGGATGCCATTCGTGAAGCACCGAGCGGCGAAAGCAGACGCAAGAAAAAGAGAAAGGTCGGCTGAAAAGGATACTTGCGGCTGGAAGTTGCTCCTCAGTGTGTGGTCCCGGGATTAACTACCAAGTAGCCGATGCGGAGTTAGTACATACACAATGAGGTGAAACGCGAGCGGGCCCTGTATATATGGACTACAGCCTGCCAACCCACCTCTTCGTTTCTGCAAGTATCCTTCTGAACGTTTTCCTGCTATATCACTTTCGACGTGCTCGACCGATCAAGCTACAATCACCCTCTACAACTTCAAGTAGTGGCAGAGCTCTGCACACTAGGGAGTACTTTTATGTTGGCGGAAAGTATGTTCCCCAAGGTTCTTCCACCCACCATGGCCAAATATATGTCGAACATTTGACACCGGGGCGAGTGACCCATCGTTTTCCGGTGCTGTTCATCCACGGCAACGGGATGACGGGGACAAACTGGCTAAACACGCCTGATGGGCGCCCTGGTTGGTCAGATTACTTTTTAAACGAGGGGTACGAGGTAAATGTCGTTCCCTAACGGCCCTCAGAATTTCATCTGAGTTGTCGTGTTCAGGTGTACATCGTCGACCAACCCGCCCGAGGGCGCTCTCCGTGGCAGTTTCAAGTGGATGGCGCGACGAGAACGTTTTCTACTCAGTTTATCGAATCATATTTTACTGCCCCTGCAGACCATGATATCTGGCCACAGGCTCGATTGCATACCCAGTGGCCCGGAAGCGGGACCAAGGGCGATCCGACGTTCGACGCCTTCTTTCGGTCCGTTGTGCCCGCGCTCACGTCCACAGCCGAAACTTCGGAGCTGATGAAAGCAGCCGGGTCGGAACTGTTGGACAAGATAGGCGTCTGTGACGGTTTCGTCGGTTGTTGAACCCACTGACGTTGCACACAGCCCGCCGTCGTGGTCACCCACTCGCAGGGTGGAGCACTTGGATGGATTTTGGGTGACATCCGCCCCAACTTGGTCAAGGCGATCGTCGCACTCGAACCCCTCGGTCCGCCGTTTGAAGATGCAATTTTAAGAAAGGGTCCGGCGCGCGCCTTTGGTCTAACGGACATTCCGCTCACCTTTGACCCACCAATCTCGTCGGCGTCTGACCTCGGACCGCGTGTCGTATTCGAGGGCGCCCATTGCCGTTCTATCCAACAGTCCTTTCCACCGCGGCGACTCGCCCATTTGGCTCAGATTCCTGTCCTAGTCGTCTCGTCGGAGGCGGGGTATCATACACTTTACGACGACTTTACGGTGCAGTTCCTTCAGGATGCTGGCGTAAATGTCACACACGTCCGCTTAGAAAGTGTGGGGATTCATGGAAACGGGCATATGTTGCTCATAGAGTTGAATTCGGACCGGATCGCAGCCGAGGTGGTAGAACCTTGGATTCGGCGCTGTCTCGGCACTAGTAGCTGAGAGTGTGGCCCCACGGTGCGCTTGTCATTCGACCTTTTGTGCTTGCTTCACGTATATCATGTGTATGACTGGCTAGACGGTACTGGGAAAATAATATGCATTCATTCGCCTCGTTGTAGCTCAACATAATCATCTTTAGTCGCGCACTAAACGCAGAGGTGTGAATTTGTGCTCCGGAGATCCGGACCGTGTATCCGTACTGTTAGTATTTACGTTCGCGTGGTGTTGAGTAACAGACTTGGGGCCACGCCCCGAGGACGATAAACGAGTTTTTTTTTAAAAAAAAAAAAAAGAGTAACAGACTTAATTTTCATCGACGATATGTCCCGATCATAAGCTCTAACGCCAAACACGGATCGACCATCTTGGTTCTGGGGGAAGAACTCGTGATAAGAGAGCCAAAGCAGCCCAGAGTCTAGCCAAATATGTGACAAGCAGGAAGCTGACCGCGCTAGCTCAGAAGCACATGCAGGACGATGATCGATCCAAGCATTGTGTTCTGCCTCCCACCATGATAGGCGGAACCAAAGATCACGACACCTATCATGACATGTCTACGTCCTGAACCGTATCTGGCCTTGGTTCACCCCTTGCCACCGAACTAACCAACTCCCGCCGTACTTCGGGCCCGATTTGAGGGTGAGAATTTACTCGCACGACGTCCAGTAGAGCGTCTTTTTGGTCGGGCGTCAGATCGGGGGAATATCTAAGACGGCGGTGAGCTAGAATAGTGAGAAAGCTAACTGCTAGCGTTACCTTTGGCAGAAGGCGAGAAGGCTCTGGTGCCAGAGCACGGGTAGTTTTTCGGTATCACCGCGAGAGCGGGCTTTGTAAGTATTCGAAAGACGGATAAAGTGGAACACGAGCGCGTCGACGACTTTATAGGGTAGCTGATATTTTTTGTCAATAAGAACTCGGATAAACAACGAGTTGGGACCTATTGACGAAGTTTACTATGCCCGGTTGAAATATTGCATGGTAAAAACTGACCGGTATAGTCCATTTGTGCGATGCGCAGCAATGCTGCGGCCGAGTGAAGGACGGGAACCTTCTTTTTGGCAATCACTGATGCAATGATAGTCGCCTCTTTGAGCGTGCACCCATTCTAGAGGAGCGAAGTGAATATAACGGATCGAAGGCGTGTGATGAGGCTTGCCTCTAGCATCGGAAATACGATGCCTTTAAAAAAAGCACCTGGTTTGTACAATGCGCGCTTGAGGCACTCGTAGTACTGTACATCAAGCTTTTTGTTGGACTGAATGTCCTCTCGCATTGCATCGAGCAATACAACAGATAAAAATAACTGAGCTTGCGGAGGTTTCATAGTAGATATGAAAATCCGCGTGGCAGCTCTGCAGGCATGCGGACTCCATTGTTCGGGTCTCGTGAGCGCCAAAATGCGTGCCCAAGCAGGAAGTGAAGGAATGACTTTGAATAACTTTGGTAAGGGCCCAGACTTGTATCCACGGAGAAAGATGGCCAGCCTGGGTAGTGTTACACGATGAACCCGCCGAAACAACGCATGCACATACTTTGAGTATGATTCGATCAATCTAGGATCAAGCCCTAGGGCTGGATCAGGGCGTTGAATGTCTTGAAAACACGTAAGAAGTTGATAGGAACGGACAACTGGAAGAAGAGGACCTTGTTGCACTTTATGAATCACGGTGAGATCTCCTGGGTCGTTCTTTTCCAGCTTGGAGAAGATTACGTCGGCCAGAGTACGCCGTTGGCCGGAATTGGGCGGGAGTAGAGTGTCTAGCGCGTATACGTCGGCGGAATCAAGCTCCTGCTTGACGTGAAACGGACGGCCAAGGTGACAGTGGGCGCACTTACGAACATGGCGTCAGCATCGCCGTCACTCGATTGCTCGGTATCCTCGTCGCTTTGGTCCGACCAATGGTCTGCAGCGCGCACTTGGGGCTGTAGCTTGCGTGAATCTGCAAGCTCCTCGTCCTCATCGTCTGGCATCTCGAACTCCTGCTGCTGATCGCGAGCCAGCTCGAATATTTTCCGGGACGTTTTCGGATCGAGAATGACCTGAGACTGGATGAGGATGGCATCAGATAATGATTACGGATGGAGTACCTCGTCGTTGTCGTTTTCCTTGGCGTGTCTGTGAGTTTTCTCCCGTTTTCCCGGCTGGGACACACGGCCATACTTTGCGTTGAGTTCGTCGCCGTCGAGTTGAGCAAGGAAGGGGCCATGACGTTGCTTAGAAGGTCTCTGTGTCCGGGGCATGATGATGTACGTTAGTAAACAAAATTCATTGACAGGCGCCATAATAAGAACCCCACTTCAAGTATAGACCCTTAGTACCTCGAGACACGTATTAAATCGTTCTCCTATTCCCCTTCTCTTACTCGCTTACCCCCATGTCGCTCCCTCCAACCAAGCTTGTACGCCCCGTCCTTTCCCCCTTCCCCAAATACTGACCACTACACAGACACCTACCCTGGACAAGAATGGTCAAGAGATCAAGACAGTCGGTTTCAATCGTTTTGGCTTTGACAGCCAAGTCCCCATCGATCTTCTTCGCTCTCTTTACCTCCGCCCTCACTACGTCATCTCTGCATCTAACACAGACGATCCCATAGATCCTGCTCCCAATGTCCATCAATCAAAGTCGCTCTACTTCCCGGACACCCACTCCATATCATACACCACACTTTCTCGATTCCCCCCCGTAAAACTTCTCCCTCCTGCTGCACGGAAGCGCATCCTCATCACCGGCGGCGCGGGCTTCGTCGGTTCCCACCTCGTCGATCGCCTCATGCTCTTGGGGCACGACGTCACCGTCCTGGACAACTTCTTCACGGGATCAAAGACCACGGTCAATCACTGGGTCGGTCATCCCAACTTTGAGCTGGTCCGCCACGATGTGGTCGAACCTTACTTGATCGAGTGTGATCGTGAGTCCACGATCGCATCCGACCTTCAGCCCATTCACCCTTCCTAGAAATTTACCACCTCGCGTGTCCCGCTTCCCCTCCCCACTATCAAATCGATGCGATCAAGACTTTGAAGACGTCGTTCATGGGAACGCTCAACATGCTCGGCCTCGCAAAGCGAACGAAGGCTAGATTTCTCATTACTAGTACTTCTGGTCAGTTTGTCTCCTCCCACGCCGCCCTGGCATTCCCACCTATTCCCTTGTAGAAGTATACGGCGACCCCGAAGTACACCCTCAAAATGAGGACTAGTAAGTTTCTTCTGTCGCCGATCATACCTTTTCTTGACACCCCTGCAGCTGGGGACACGTCAACCCTATAGGACCTCGTGCCTGTTACGACGAAGGAAAGCGCGTCGCGGAGACGTTGACCTACGGCTTCCATCATCAGGACGGCGTGGAGGTTCGCGTCGCTCGAATCTTCAATACATATGGTGAGCGTTCGCATGACCTTAGGCATCGCCCGCTCATTTTGTTTTCCAGGCCCTCGGAGTCCGTTTCTCTCCTTGCTGTGCTTCATCTGAGACTCACGTACCATTAGTGAACCCCACTGACGGGCGTGTGGTGTCTAACTTCATCGTGCAGGCTCTCCGCGGTGAAGACATCACCGTGTATGGCGACGGCACGCAGACGCGCTCCTTCCAGTACATTCACGACCTCGTGGACGGTCTGATTGCACTGATGAACTCGGACGAGTCGCGCCCCGTCAACATTGGCAACGGCGATGAGTTTACTATTGGCGAGTTTGCAGAGCTCGTTCAGGAACTCGTGAACAAAGTGCAAGAAGAAGACGGAATCACGCCATCTCGACAGGTAAAGATCGTTAACAAGCCTATACCCACGGATGATCCCAAACGGAGACGCCCTGACACAACGAGGGCCAAAGAGTCGCTCGGGTGGCAGCCCCGCTGGTCTGTTCGTATGGGGTTAGAAGAAATGATTAGATACTACAAGGCTAAGATGGCGGAAGGAAGCATCTGAGGTTTGGCAGCGATTTGCGGGTGTGATATATGGTAGAACATATATGTGACCTTATCCAAGTATACTCTCCCGCCAAGTAAACCTAAAAGAAGGTTTCCGAGTGATCTACCCCGGAAAAGTACATATATGTTATGTATACATGGATCGTAAGTACAGAATAGGTCATTCTCCAATGACCGCCGTGGAAATAATCGTAAAGAAACGTGTGATGGCGAAAGACAACAAGTCCTCCTCGAGTACATTGGTATCTTAACCAAAAAAAAAAAAGAGAGTGATGTTAGCCAGCACTAAGATATATAAAAATACTTTTTTCTCTTAAGTGAAAAAAAGTACAAGCGAGGTCACCCCTGCATTATACGAGGTTTTTCGGTAGCGGGATTCCTGGGACCATTTTGGACCCCTTGACAATCTGCTTCTCGACGGCATTGATATTGACCATTGTTCTTCGCATTCGGCCATCTTGCGCAACCGCTTCGGTGACTAAATCAAGCCCATTTACGGTGAGGGAACCAGGGCACTCCAAAGGCCGCTCCGGCGACGGGGGTCTCACATACTGTTGTGCGGCGATAAGCACATCGGGATCTGTAAAGACGTTGAGATTGACTCGACATGTTGCCATGCATCTCATCCAAAAGAACGTAACTGACCGACATGGCTTATGCCCCGACTATCGCCATGAAACCAATGAAGTGATTGTTTCCGTTCCGAGTATCTGGTGAGGGAAGGGGCGCGTGACGAATTTGAATACGAATCACCATATGGTCCACGTTTGGGTAGCACAATGAAACTAGTTTCACGTACTTTCTTATCGGGCGCCCGTCCCTACCAAGCGGGCAGTAGGCCTTGTCTATATCCTTGGCGTAAAACTTGAGACTTTCTAGTTGACTCTTGGCGATCTCTGGAGTGACACACGAAAAGGAAAGAAGTGATTTCGGATTTCGATGTGCAATCGTCGGATCATCGACAAGTTCCGCCAGTGTCTGTAATGCCAACCGTGTGCGCTCGACGATTGACATAGCTGGCGGGCGTAGATCCGAACGCGAGCGTGGAAGTTGAGATAGAAACCCAGTGAACACGCGGTTCACCAAGGAGGCGTTTCCGGCGATCACGGATACGCATGCCTTGCCACCTAATACAACGGGCAGTCTTGTAGTCCCTTGTGCACAGGTACACGAAAAACAAACCTCTGATTACATAGAAACGGGGTTCATTTCCTGTCGCATCCCTGATATCGTCCCTCAAGCTTTCTGCATATACAAGTGGACAAATTGCGCTCTGTTCGTTCTTGACAAAAAGTTAAGTCGGGGCGGATTTTCGGTGGAGAGACATACCTGTATGATAAAGACGGGACATGTTATTCTTTGCAGCTCCTTCTTGTTAATGGCCGTTCGCTACCAGGGTCTTGACATGAGATAAATGTACTTGGGAAGAAATGAAGACATCTTACGTTCATCATGATATTTACAAATTCCACAATGCGAAGCCGCTTCCCAGGGGGTGTTACTTTCTCCCAATACGCGATCAACTGTCGGCGGTATTAGTCTACGGAGCCTATAGGCAGTAACTCTCACCGACGCTATCTTGGAGGTCAATGTTATCGGTCTGAAAACACACATAAGCGCCAGCATCTGCAGCGGAAAATATGTATCTGACCTCGCCAGTCATAAAATTTACAACTTCGCTCCCAGCGTGCTCAAACGAATCCAAATCTGGTGGGAAGCACCATAGCTGGAGGAGCTCATCGTATGCGTTAAAAACCCACTTGAGTCTAAGCATGTCAATAACAGGCAGGCGGGAGAGCACGAACCCAGAGACGTACTCTTTGGGCGGCGGTACATTACAGAGAGTGAGGCTCAAAACATACTCTGGCCATCTTTAAGGGATTAGCTTGAAAACTGGGCGCGACGTGAATGTGTACACACAGTGCGGTGAACCTTAGAATGAGACTGACACTTAGATTCTCGACAGCGAGAAAATGGGCGGGGGGTACGTAGAGCGTCTATTCGTCGAATCAGTGGAGGTACACGAGACGTCTGAAAAAGCTGCGTACTTGTATGGCAAAGGCGAGGTCGGCGGCGTCAACGTAGGAGTCATGTAGTGCACTGGGCCTAGAGCGGGAATGGCCTTGGGTGCGCTGGTCAAAGGCGATGATGTTGTAGCCCGAGGAGAGACGTGGGTCGTCGAAATGCTTGTTGAGCCAGCTCGAGTCGAGGAAAAGAGGGTGTAGTATGACGACGGTGGGCTTCTCTTGGTCGAAGCTGCCCACGTTTCCGTACGGGGTGTTGGTGATGTACCAGATCGAGACGTGGTCGTCGTGGGACGGTAGGTGCACAGAGGGCATATCAGAGTACGGCTGCCTAGGGAAGGCGACGCAAATAGCGCAGGGAGAAGCAGCGAAGGGCTAAGATGAGTTTTATGTACAAGATATGAGGAAGAGCAACTTCACCTTCCGCGGTTTGGTTTAGACCCGGTGACGGAATCATTTTTTAGGGCTCACGTACTAGCCGACGTTGCCTGACAAAATTGGGTGACAGGCTCCGATTTGGGTCCTGGCTCAGGCTAGCACCGTCAAGGCGCACATGTCACGTTGCCAACATCTCGCTGCCGCCGTCGTGGACGGCCAACACGGCGCCGGCGTGCAGCCTGCAGCCTGTCTTGTGAGCGACCACCCTGGTTGACGTTAACGGGTGAGCTATTACAGCGGCACAAGTAATGGGAAAGAAGGTGGAATTTCCCCACCAACTTTCCGTAACGCGGTCCTTGCTACGCCACACGGCGAGCTCCAGCCTAAGTCGAGACCCGACCACCGATGTATTATCACCGCCACACCGCACACGCTCACCCCCTGTTGCTCAAGCGCTCGTATTCAATCAAGTATAGCCTCGAACATGCACCACAAGTAACACAAGAAAATGCTCAGTGTCCTGGCCACCAACAGCTAACGCCACAAAGGTACTTCTGGAAGGTCCGGGACCGGAGGTTACCATCTCGAGCGCCGATGATGTGACTGCGGAGCGGAAAACGTCAAGACCAAACATAATTTTCGGGGGAAATCCTCGAAGGTTGCTTACACGTGGCATGGTTCGCTCAGCTCGCACTACAGTCCTTCCAGAACCTGGATGACCCTTCGCTGCTTCTGTTACGGCAAAAATGGGTGCTTTGTGTCAAGTCATGGGCACGGCGTGCAACTCATGCTTACCTCGCAGTCGGCCTGGGAACTGGTCGCGAACATGGTCGGGACTCCGAGGGTTTCCAGAGCGAGCTGTTGTTTTTGAAGGAGAGCGTCCCATGCGAGTAATACACGCTCCTTATCGAACCTCTGCAGATCTCGACGGAACGCATCGTTCATCATCTGTGTGCCAGATCAGAGATGGCCGTCATCGACAAGAGGTCTAGGCTCGAACATCAGCTTCGTGCTTGGATAATCCCGCGCCAATCAGGGTGGCTCTGACACGCAACGGGGACGGTCAAGGGGAAGGCGGACAGGCCAGGGGACGCACTTGGTTTGTGCGACTTTGGCCTTTTCCTCGTGTTTCTTGTGTATGGCCTGTCGTTCTTCCCACAGCTGTTGTTCGAGTTCGTTTTGCTCTTGCCGCAGCTGTACAGTGGCTGTTCAATGAATCGTGAGAAGACACAAGGCGGAGGGGCGTACGCGGGAGAGGGCCGCGAGGAAGGCCGGATCAGCAGCGAGTCGGGTCAGATGGGGAAGTGCCTGTTGGAATGACATGTCCTGCACACGCGTGGAGTCCGGCGATGCGACGGGCCGCGGACTCCGACGCTCTGGCTGCGACGGCGGCGTGTTTTCCAGCTGTGAAAGCAGAGAGGCCACGGAGGGCGGGGCGGATGACGGCGCGCCGATGGTGTCCTGCCATGCCTGCGAGGACTTGAGCTGGTCCAGAAGCGCCTTTATCGCCGTCGGATCCTGCAGACGATGAGCGACGGCGGCGGGCAAGGGAGCGACCCTACGTTTATGTCGTGCATGATCGTATTGTAAGGCGGAGTCTTACGGCAGAAAATAAATAAATGGAATTGTTACCACGGTATCCAACTCTTTCTCTCTCTTTCTCTGCCGCGCCTTGGGTTGCCCTCACCGACGTCTCCTTTTCTTCTCCTTTCCCTCCTCTTCGTTTCTCGTCTACCCTTCTCCTTGTAATTCCTTGCGTCCGTTGGCCACTCCGCATACCCTCCTTTATTTCCAGTAATGTCCACCGATCGCACAGATTATCCTCAAGCATCCTCTTCTCATATGATGAAGACCACTAAGCGTGGCAGGCCCTACCTAAAGGTATGCGTTTGCCCTTCCTCTTCATTCCCGCACAAACCTCTCTTTTCCCAGGACACCCTCGATCTCTTTGCGACCCTCGTCGTCTCCCTCCAGCTCACTACCCACAAACAATATTTCCGCACCTTCCCGAATTCTTTCTCCACGTTTGTGCTTCCCTCTCTTTCCTTCCTCCTTCTTACCCTTCTCCAGCGACGAGGCCGCCCAGAATCTCGCTTCGCTCAAATTTTCCCAGTCCAACCGAGGGCCGGACCCAAGAGACAGATCACGAATAGTGACGACAACGACAACGACCACTTTCTCCATGACCCGTGAGATGGCAAAGGCGATGTGCCAGCATTTCATGGACGCTCGTCTGATCGAGAATGCCGCCGATCAGGGGTCGAATTTGTTCAAGGATCGTGGCACGTATGTCCTCACGCCAAAAGGTCTCCACGTCCTCGAGCGGTTCATCTCGAAAAATGGCATTAATTCCGATCACCTTCAACCCGTGTTCGCCTCGCAGCCTATTTGCATCAAATTACTTCACCTCGAACGTCGAGCAGCCGATGACGAGATCATCGTGACTCAATCCGTAATCACTGCCCTCTTCCGTCGGTTCGTCGGGCGCCAGCCAAACTATTTGTCTCAATATGCCTCCGCTCCTCAGGACGCCTTCCAAGAGTATCACGAACGCTCCAAGGGCATTCAGCTCATGGACGTCCCAGAGAAGGCACAGCCACTTTTGGGTAAAGGAACCATCATTCATAAATTTTGCTTCGCCGCCGTCTCTGCGCTAGAGTGGCTTTGCGATTTTACGTCTGTCGTGGGAAGGGAAGAAGCTGCCGAGATGGCCGCCCAATTTGTCCGATTTGGCCTCATCACATTGGTCAGCGACAAGAGGAAGAACAACGACTCTGCCATCATCTTTACCGTCCGCGGCTCCGCTCCTGGTGGCAACTCTCCCGTTAGCGTGAGTTGGTTCTCTCGCTCTCATGTATTCACTTTATCTTGACGTCACATTCAAGCAACAAGGAGAGTTTAGATGCACCGCCAAGGCCATATATAGAATAACCGACGAAGGAAGGCGAATTGCTCAATGGGAAGAGCACTCCGTCTCTCCCCATAGCTCCGTGACCAACTTGCACGAACGTTCGTCCTTGGAAGGCAGCACTGTTGAGGGGGGAAACTCTGGTCCCGAGTCCGCCGTCAGCGCAGCAGACGCTCGCATTCATCGCCGAATTTCCATGGCCGAAAGGCTTAACGGTGCCTATGCTGAACCGAGAGAGGCAAAAGAGGCCAAGGCAAGCGTCAAGAGCAACACCGACCGCCTTAACCAGATCCTTGAAGAGCCGTCCTACAGAGCCCTCTTCCGCGATTTCCTGAAAGCGAATTTCTGCGAGGAGAACCTTGCTTTCTGGATGGACGTGGAGGATTTCAAGCGCAAGTTCAGTATCACATCAACCGCTCAAGGAAACGTTCCTGCCATTCGTAGCAAGGGAACGCCAGGCCAAGCAGCGATGGAGAAGCACCACGAGACGCTCATTCAGACGGCTTTTCAGATCTACAACAAGTACCTTGCTCCGTCTAGTCAGAACGAGCTCAACATCGATCACGGACTGAGACTCGATCTTTCAAGTTATTTGAGCGAGGTGATGACCAGTTTGAATGGTAAAAGTTTTGACGGTCAAGTCGATGCCAACCAAGCCACCGTTTTCAATGCGACCCAACTGCAAGTCCTTATTAAGCTATATTCTCGCATCCAAACCCACGTGCTGCGCTTGATGGCGATGGATTCGCTACCCAAGGTATGTCACTCCATGTATGAAAGCCGAAACAAACTCATGTTTGTATCTTGCAGTTCATCAAAACGCAGCACTTCATCGAAGCCAAGCAGTACCTCGGAGGTGACCCATCCGAGGACATCCAGTTCTTGACCAGCCCTCCAGCTCCGCCTGGCCTAGGGAGTGAAGAGACTGGTGGTGCTTACATTACCGTCTCCGCGAGAGCGACTGAACGAGAACGGGGCCAACAGCAATATGCCCCCTCCACGACTTCATGAATATGATCAACCACGGTCTTTTCTTCTTTTCTTTCCTTTTTTGTCCTCACCAGACTTGCTCTACTAGTACCCCAAGAATACGATATCCCCGCATTCTTTCTGTTCGTTACACTGGGTTTGGTCTATTCTGTTTCATCGCCCAACTTGTCGTTATTGTGCATTTTCCTTAGCCTAGGGTCACGCCTTCATACCTTCGTCATTATCGGTAATCTCCTTTTTCCTAGCATCTTCCAGTCTAGTTTCCCTGGCTTTCCTGTCATTTTATCCCTATTCCTGCTGATTCCGGCCTGTTCATCATTTGCATCGTGACGACTTTTCACCACCTCATTCACGGCGGTGTACAATCTACCTTATAATTATATGCATACCTACTCCCTTTCCAAGATGCACTCTTAATTACAACCTCTGTGTCTTACGGCTTATAACATGTGTCGTATCCTGATTCCCTCGATCGACTGGTGTGATTGCAGCCGAGCTCAAGTCACGAGGTGTCTCATTCTTCCGAACCAAATTATTCAACGTCGCCCCGAATGTCCTGGATCTTGAATCCCAATGGTAATGCTCCAACGCAAGAGTCAGCTGAAGAGATGGTACCAGACCCTGGAAATCCCAACCGGATGGTGTCTAAGAAGGCTGCCAACCAACCGTTTCTAGCGTACGTGCGTCGGCCGTAACTTGGCGAGAGTGTTGAAACCGCACGGTTAGGTACCACGAATACAAACGCGAGCAAGAGAAGCTGCACCAAGACTGGCTTGAGCGCAAGAAGGAACGCGAGGAGAAGCTGGCGCGTGGCGAAAAGGTCGGTCCAGAAGAGCGGGATCCGACCGCTGAAGAAGAAGTCGGCTTGCTCGGCCTGCTCAAGTTTATCGTTTACCTCTTGCTCATCGTCACGCTGGCTGGCAAGTTTTTCACGGGCAGTTTTCTGTGGGAGTATGACGGCAAGTGGGCGAGACTGAAGACGTATTGGCCGGTAAATCGTCCATCGTCATCGTCGGTGCGATAGAGAGAGAGAGACTCATTGGGATTCTAGCAATCTAGCGGACGCTTGTTTTCAGAGGCGTATCTCGCGACTTTTGACGGAAGGGATCCCAACAAGCCTGTATACATCGCGGTAGGTCGTCTACGTCGTCATGTCTTGTATGCTCAAGGAACATAACTCGACACGATAGATTGATGGGGAAGTGTATGACGTCTCGAGCAACAAACGAACTTACGGACCTGGTGGTCCATACTACAACATGTGCGTTGCCTTTGCTCCTCGCCCCCGTTCTGCGGCACATATTTTGATTGGTGGGATTGTCGACAGGGCTGGTATTGACGCGGCGAGATCGTTTGGAACCGGATGCTTCTCGACGCACCGAACACACGACTTGAGAGGATTGACGGATCAGGAACTCAGGGTACGGTAACGTTCTTCAGTGATCTATTGTTAGCTCAGGAGTGACATCTTTTTTTTTTTCTTTTGATAGGGTGTAGAACACTGGAAGAAATTCTTTTCCGAGCACAAGACGTATTTCAAGGTCGGCAGGGTTGTTCACCCACCCATCGACCCACTGAGCCCTATTCCGGAGCACTGCAATCCCAAGGAGGAGCAGACGATCCACGCACCAAAGGGTTCGGATGATGCAGTGGGTGGGAAACCGTGGATGCAGGCGGGTCCATCGAAAAAGGGAGAAGCTGCAGGGCCGCATCAAGAACTCTAGATTAAAGAGCTATTATAATATATGCAGTGCATAGATGCTACCATAAATTGATGATGGACATGCAAGAGAAACATGGAGTTTATGATCACCGAGCGTTAGAATTTTGACATGTTCTCATAAATGGTCATATAAACATAAGTCCCTGAAGGACGCAGTGCCGAGCGGTGCTTGTCAGTGGTTGCCCTCGGAGGCGGAGGATTTTTACACTCGCCTCGAGCCTGTCAAACGCCATGAGTGGTGCTAAAGACTTTGCCGACGGTCTAACTTGCCTAGTAAGAAGGCGCGCCGTGTGTCAAGAAGTAATTCCTTAGAATCGGGAAGTCGGCAATTGATCCATTGACCATGGATGAGAAGGGGCTCTCTCTATACTTTGCGACGATGATGTTACCGCGCCAAGCGATTGACTCCCGATAGGCTCTCCCTAGAATGTCCCGGATGGATTTGTTGACGGGGAAGGGCATTCCGTCCCGCGAGACGACAGGGTAGAAGACAACGTAAGGATGAGCAAATTTCTTATTCATTCCGTCTAGTGCTTCGACGAGCTTCCGGGACAGTCAGCAGTGCCCGAGCGGGAAATGAAATTGGGATGGACTTACGTGGTAATGCCATGCGCGAGGACCGATACCCTCTGCGATGTAGTCCATGTAGACCTCTGGGTGTGGCAACCGAGGAGGCTGGATGCTATGGGGGGCATGAGGGTCGGGCACCGACATCGGGCTGGTCATGAGTGAGACCATATGTGGGTTCCTGCCATCAGATGGGAAGAGAATCGCATCGAAGGACGTTAATTGATCCATGACGTTTGATGAAAAAGAGGAGAGGGAGATGAAAAAAAAAGGGTAGGGGAGTAGGCAAGGAATAAAGTAACTAGCGAGCACCTTCTGGATGACGGAGGGAGGGGCGAACGAGGAGAGCTTATATATGTCTCTGAAACGAGGTCAGGGTAATGGCCGAGGGACCGTATGGGACTAAGGAGAAGGCATAGTGGAAGTGGACTAGCACGAGGTGCAAGCGATCATAGGAATCGACAGGCCGCTCCGAGTCTGGGCATCGGGAGGGGTAGACACCGCTCGGGTTCATGTGCGGAGTAGTGAGTACTAGAACGGAGTTGTGAGAGAGAAGGGAGTCGGCCAACGTGGGGAGGAATGGAGGTCTGACATTCCGCCCCACGTTCGGATCCTGCACCAGTCACTCTCGTATTGATGGCCGACTCACAAGTCCGTTCTAGTACTAGCGATCACAGGAACCGACAGGCCGCTCCGAGTCTGGGCATCGGGAGGGGTAGTGGACTCACTAGACATAAAAATTGCATCTTGTTGACATAAAGCGGGCGCGCTTTGGCTGACACGCTAAACCTTCATGCACATGTTACACCTGACAGTTTTGGGGCGTCACCATGCAGTACGACGTATACTCCGCTAGACTGGCCAGGGTCTGGCTGGAGCACTGGAGTTGAACGGAAGAGTGTTCGTGTGGATCCTGGAGCGTATACAATCAGATTATGCGTCCGCTGTCTGTATCCGTCATGCTCATTGTAGTGCGATTGTGTGGGGCCATGTCTCCGCTCCATCATGAGCATGTCACCCTGGCTGTGCGTTTCTCCTTTGGGTTCTGCAATCCTGGGGTCAAGCATGCTCGTTTCGCGAGGTGCGACTGCACCTCGTTGGCGTCCCGATCTGGTGTATATATGTCCGTTTGGATGTTGGTCAGGGATATTTAGCGCCCTCGCAGATTGTTACGGGGACCTTGTGCACTATGTTATTCGGCGTGTCACTGTGAGTGTGAATCATCCACGCCGGTACCGTATACAGGAATTGCTGTATGTCATGTCCGTGTGATAGACCGGAGTCTTCCTCGGTCGATTCGCCTTTGACATGATAGTGTTGAGTTGATCCCGAGCTTATTCCCGAAAAGGGTAGGCGACCGTTCTTGCAACCATCCATGACCGCTGCACACATCCTCGTCCCAGCCCAGCTCTCCGCCCTCTTTCCCTCCACCACCGCCCCCGCCCACGTCCTCCAGTCCTCCCGCCGCCCCCTCGACGTCCCCCCCGACGATCTCCATCCCGAACACGCGTCCTTCGCGTCCCTCGTCCACGTCCACAACGCCGGCGCCGTCCTTCTACGCGTCCTCCACGCCGGCCTCATCGTCGAGCTCGTCTCCCTCTCCACCCACGCGCCCCCAATCCGCTTCGTCTTCCCCGCACCCCTCGTCTCCGCACCCGCCATACTCGCCGCCGCCGAGCAGGAGCTCCACCTCCTCGTCGTCACCCTCTCCGGCTCCCTCTATCGCCTCGTCTTGCCCGCAGCGAACCCGAGCCTTCTGTGGCACGATCAGGCTGCCCCCAACTGGTGCAGAGAATACTCCATCAAAAGCGTGAGCGACCTGTCTGCGGCCGTCGTGCACATTCAAGGCATCCACTGCGTCGCAATTGGCCTTAAAAATGGCTCGCTTCTCCGCATAGAGTCGGAGCGTATCGGCGATGATGCCTGTGACGGTGCGTGCTTTTCCTTCCGTCCGCCGTGTCTACTTACCCCGCACGCGTAGATCTCTGGACCGAGACTCTCAGCCAACCAAAGTCGTTCTTTGGCGCGTTTGCGTCTTACATCCCCGGCTTCCAGCCTGGCGCAAATGTTGCATCGGAAATACTTTGCGTAGCAAGTCTCCCTCAACCCACAGACCTGACTCACGCCTGGACTCTCTCGCGCGATCGCGTCCTCTGTCTTTGGACCGCAAAAAGTGGTTGTGTTGCTTCCAAGACCGTCGCATCTCGGCCGTCCCATTCAGTCGCCTCCGAGCCCTTGGACCCCGAGGCATGCAACCTTCTCCGTATCTGCTCCGGTGGTACCGACGGCGAAAGTACGTTCGCCATCGTATTCATTCCCACCTCCACCGATCCCCATTTTGGCGGCTATTTCCAAATCTTTGACTCTACGACCGATCAGCTACGCGAACTTGGCATCATCGAGTGTTCCGTCGCTAGTGCTCACTGTCACTTGCAAGATTTCATTATTAACAACGGCATGTTGTGCATATTATGGGAACGTCAAGGTTGCTCGATGATGGAAAGAACGCCTTTGGTCCTAGGGAACCTAAATACTTCCGACACCACCACGTGGACTGCATACAGCCAAGGGGAGGAGGCTGACTTGACTCCTGCGTACCTCGAGGAACTCCTTCGCTCCCCCGGCTCTCTTACAGAGAAATTTATGGAAGCCATTCTTCGACCAGGCTTGTTTTCCCCCCTGACCATCCGCACGGCTCTTGAGCAGTACGTAGACACCTGTCTTTCCCTCCCCGGACCACCCGCCCCGGAGCTTACGACCTCGTATGCGACCGTGGCTGAGAACATCGCTGCAGTGGTCGGCTGTACTGTCTCCCTCGTACGAGACCCGCATACCGGTGCGATGCAGCATGACCGGTACTGGAGTGCCCTCAAGCGTGATTGGGAAGGATTTATCGCCCGCTGTCGTGAAGTGGAGCGAAGTGCACGGTGGCCGCTCGCCCTTTGTGTCGGTCAGAACAGCGAAGGCCTTATCGTGGTGGAAAGAGAGCGAATCAATAGTCTCGCAAAAGAGGATCTTCCGATTGCTATTCATAGACACCTCAGTGACTCGCTCGCTGTGGATTCCCATTTTGCTGTTCTTGACATTGCATGGACGCTCTGCGACAAAATTGGACCGGAGCTTCTCCGCAATGTGGAGATCAGAGTTGTCGACGTCCTGCACCAGGAAATTGCCTTTTCCATCGTGGACATCTTGGGCGACCAGGCGCAACGGTTGAACTTCAAGGAAAGCCTCGACGACGGTATTCAGAACTGGATCATTACAAAATTGCAGGACGTCGAGGATCTTGACAAGGATATCCGAACCATTCTCGATCTGGTTGCAGGCTTCGATCCGCAGGTCAAGCAAGAAGAGGATGAAATTGAGTTACTCCTCCCTCCTACGCGGTCCGAGTGGAGGGTTGCTCTCTCAGCGGCCTATGTTTCCATCTCAGTACACGCTCGCTATGACATCTGTATTGCCTTGATTGCCCTTCTCTTCTTTCTGGCCGATAATTTAAAGGAGTGGGACCAGTCCCTGTTGGAAGAGGTGTTTGCTGTTTTCCGAGGCCTTGCTATGCTCCGCTGCGCCGCACGTCAGCCAGCGGTGGACCACGCCCAAGACCCTAGTCCGTCAGATGATGCAAACACTGATGATGTGGTTGCGCGCATGAGTAACATGCAGGTGTCCAGGAATCATGCTCGCTTTGCGCCTACATCCTCCTTTTTACACCGTCTCATGGCTCAGTCAGGTCAATGCAATGAACTGCCTAGTTCAGCACACCGATTCCTCGATACCACCGGCTTACTCCAGTCTACTTCCCCTGCCCATGCCACTTTCTTCGAAGTACAATTTTGCGACGTCCTTCGTAGTTTGGGATATCCTGAGTTTGCGCTAGACATGCTTGCATGGCTACCGCGATCTCCAGGTGTTGTCTTTGTTGCTGCGCAACTGTACATCCTACTCGGTCGTGCGGATGATGCGGCCGGCATGGTTGAGAAGATTGCAGCATGTTTTGGTATGTTGCACCACTTATTCATGTGCCCTTACTTCTATTTAATTTATTTAATTTCGTAGGTCCCGACAGTGGCCTATCGTTCGAAGACGGTGAAGCGTTGTCGTCCGTTCTGCCTGCAAAGGCTTTATATGATTCAGATTTCTCGTTCTATCTAGAAGCATTTACAATTTTTAGGTCAAATGGTTTGACGCAGCACGAGGTTTCATTCCTTCGCCATGCCTTATCGGTTGCCCCCCCAGAAGCTGATACGACGGACATATGGTACGGTCTCATTAGGGGATACATAGAACTATCTTCCTGGGAAGAGGCATATTCATCGATCATCGCTGCGCCATCTGATAGCGTGTAAGACAGCCCTCTCACACGTATCCACGTCAGATTTTGTTGACGTAAAATCTCCACAGGAAACGGGACTGTATCTCTCAGCTCGTATATCAAATGTGTGAAGAAGGTGCCATCGAAATGCTGGTCTCATTGGATTTTTCTGGTTTTGCTTCCGAAGTGGATGATGCCCTTGCGTTCAAAGCACGCAATACCGACCCTCGTGCTCGCCCCTTCTACTCCAGAATTTTGTACACGTGGTACACACGACGAGGGGACTATCGGAGTGGTAATTTCCCTTGTTGTTAATGTGAGTCAGCCTGTCTGACCCTCGATCCTTCAGCTGCACGAACAATGTATCAACGTGCACGTAAACTGCAGGAAATCTCCGGCAAGCCTGTCGACGTGATTTCGTTGATGGAGGACCAACTAGAATCTTATTTACTCGCGATTAACTCGTTGTCCCTTCTGGAACCAAAGAATGCGTGGGTTGTTGTCCAACTGCCTCTTTCAAACGTCAAAGACTTCGAGGTGAGTGCCGATCTTCATGTGGGCATCTTGTCTTGCTAATCTTATGCCGATAGTCTCGTAAACGACGGAAATTGGCTCAAAATTTACCACTTTCGACCACAGGTACTGATTCAGAAATCATAGACCTCGAAGACCTTCGCTTCGAATACACGCTGCTATCTGCCAGACTGCGTCTTATTCGACGTGACCCAACATTGCTCACTGCTCCAGGTGAATAAAGTGCAAAAGGGACAATTAATTGACGGTTGACTTTTTACGTCGCAGACACACTGTTGTCACCATCTCTCATAATTCTACGGCTAGGACAGGCTAATCAATTTGAACTCGCAATTACGACGGCCCGTGCGCTCGATGTGGACATGAGCGAACTTTTCGCGGCCCTTGCAGGTCAATGCATGAGGCTGTCGCGAAACCCAAACGGTGTTTTGTAGGTGATCGTTGAAATGGACGCCTTGCGATAATTGACAGACACAGGCAAGACACGGCCGACTGGCTTCTGACGGATAACGTTGCTTCGTGGCCGGGTGCACCTGCTCATCGTGGATGGCGGTACCTCAAACTTGCTCTGGAACGCCATGACAATGCAGTTACAGATTATCGGTACACCAAGGCTATCTTAGAAGCTATTCTATCGCACGATAGAACATCGTCCCCTCCACCATGGGTCATACGCACGCTCGAGGTCGGTTCCCCTTCTCTATTCGGTTCCGGGCCGGTGACAACTCAATCTATCAGGACCACCACCACGAATACCTTATCCGAACTAGCCTGCGGTTCGACCTTCTCGAGAGCGCCCTAGAACACACGCTCTCGCTCGTACGCAAGGTCGGCTGTTTTTTTTTTTTTCTTCGGTGTCGTCATGGCGGACTGACGGATGACATTTTCTCCACTCCAGGCGGACTTGGGGCTCTCACGCGCGCCACCGAAAACGTCCTGTGCGACCTGGCTCCCATATACGCTCATCGACCAAGTGCTCGTCGCCGCGGTGGCGCAGGACGACTTGAGCCCTCGGGGACAGATGCTCCGACGGACGCTCCAGACGGAGATTAGCAACCGCGTCAAGCGGATACAAAAAATAAGCAGGTTTTCCCAGTGATTTGAATTTCTTTTTTTCGGACTGGCTTCTCTCGCTTCGCCTTCTCGTCTTCTTCAACTGCATCGAGAGCGTCGGACGCAGTTTGAGCGCACGCCCGTGATGTACTTGACCACCTTTGGGTCTAGTGTTTCAGATATTTTCAGTACACTGGCTCATATGAATCGCAAAAATGACGTTATTTTCTTTTTTTTCAACGCGTGACGAGCAGGGTCGTGCGCCATCTTTTTTTTCGTCTTTTTGTGGAATGCTTCCGCGAAAGAAAAATAAAAAACCAAAAGCAGGTTTTCCGAAACGCGCAAGTCAAATAAAATACAACAGACTAGTTAAAGTAGCACTAAAATGATGCCAGACATTCAGATATATACACGAGGCGGTCGTCGATAGCATGTGGATATGCACATAGTTTGCATGCAAATAAATGAGGCGAGTCCGTGAGCGATGCGGCTTGGGGAGAAGAGGGTCCAGGCGGGCAAGAATGCCGTGCACCACCACATGTACGTACAAGGGAAACACACAGAGCAGCCAGCAAACAAAGCCGAGATTCCATCCTGCCTTTTTACATAATCCATGTCTGTCGTCCGGGACGCCGCCTTCAATGACGATCGCCCAGGTGTCGTGTATGTTGCATCACATCAAGAAATCGAGCCCACTCGGCTTGACTCAGTGAGGCGCCATACATCGTCTCCTCCTCCGTCGCCGTCGGGTATGTATAAGGATAACGCCCGAGAGTGGGGTCACCCGTCATGTAAGGTTGCCGCAGTGGGTCAGGATATGACTGACGTATTGGGTCAACAAAATTCCGTGACGACGATGGGTCTGGGTAAGAGGGTCGGGAGGCCTGAAATGATTCAGGATATGCCGTGGTTGCACGACTCTCAGGGTAGGGATTTCCAGACACCGCTCCAGGGGGACGTGTCGCGTCACCATAAGTTTGGCGGGGTTCGACGGAGTACGTGGCCCTCGACGTGTCAGGGTACAGTTGTGGTTGAGCTTGTAAAGACTGAGGTGGCGTAACGGAATAAGTCAGTGGGGAAGAGCCAGGCGCCCCCGTGACCACCCCTTGCGTAGGTATCGGCGGAACGGGGGAGGCATGAACGCTTGCATATCCCACCAGCGAGGAAGTCGTCGCCGCCTTGTTCGACCCAATTCCGCAATCCACTGACCCGCGGGGCTGCGTGCCCCCTTGAGGACTCCCCGAGTTGCCAGTGGCAGGCGAACTCACGTATCCTGGCGCACCAGGTGAATCAACCGCGTTAATCCTGGGATACTTTGGCGAATCGTGGTACGGGAATGCAAGCGTCTTGACCAAGCTCAAGACACGGCCTTTCATGCGCTCTCGTTCCTGTTCCTCTTCATTTGCAAAGTCCTGGCTGTACAGCGGCGCAAGCGCATGAAGAATATCAAGCGCTTTATCGGCGACCGGCGAACCCCGAGAGAGCTCCAGGGTTGTTTGTGCCTTCTGGATGTTCGCGCGGAACAAGGACGCGCCAGGCTGGTCGGGGTTTGAAATTAGTTGGAAGGAGAAAAACATGGCGGAGCTGAACACATGAAATGGTCCCCAATTCATGTGCCCCGGAACTGCCAACGATACGTTCGCGAGGAAATCTGGGCGAGCCTGACCCACAAGCGTGATTAGTTTATCAGCAGCACCAACAGCAATATCCAGGGAGATGAGGTGGCGTTCGCGCTTGGCATCCTTGTCTTTTGAGGACGAGGCCTGCTTATCGCCGGCCTTGGGTGCATGTGCAGACGCATATGGGCGGTGGAGGGTAAAACGTATATGATAGTAGCTAGTGCGGATGATAACGCTCTGCACACCCAGACGGCGAACGACGGTGTTGGGACTTGCGAGACTGCGTGCGACTTTGAATTCGTCGAGATCAAGCTCGGGTGGAAGGGCCTCCATCCATTTGGTCAGAGCGCGGTCGTGGGATTGGACAGTGTCGTACGCGACTGGACGCATGGAGATTGCGCTGTCCATGATGTCACCGAGAATGTACGCGAGATGGAAAAGATGTATATTTGGCAGATAGATACGCGGTTCGTCGGGATGATGCGCAGGGTCGCTTGCCTCCGGAACCTGTGTATCGAAATGATGTGAAGCGATAGAAATTGGTCGGCCAAACATGAAAGCCTGCCACCTGCGGAGAAGGTGGGTGAGGTGTAAAAGAAGACACACAGGGACGGACCTTTCGAGGAGAATAATGTGCCACCACGCCCAACGTCTTCTCTCGGCGAGTTCTTTAGACATTCGCCATTTACAGGGGTCGCGATGCAAACCCATGGCCATGCCGATGCTGACGAGCTCACCCCGGACAGCCCAAATTTCCTCGCTGTCAGTTTTGACGAGGGTGAGATAGTGGCAGCGGATGAGCAAGCACTCGACGAGTTCGAGGCTGTAGGTCTTGTGCTCGGCCCTGTGACGGTCGAGAGCGGAGCGCATGACGTCGTAAAATTTGTGACATATTTCCTCGAGGGTGTCACCCAACTGTGACACGAGGCGGTCGCCTGGAGGGAGGTAGTGTACTGCGATCGCCATGACCATGCAGACGGTGGCGAGGACGATGCGGTCCGCACTAGTGCCGGTCTTGTAGCGCGACCAGGCGTTTAGAAAGGCAGGTTGGTTAACGTGGCGGTAAATCCAGTTACAATACTCAAAGTAGTAAGAAACGAGGCCGTCTATAGTCTCGAGGGAGGGAAGTAGAGAGAGAAGGTCTCTATCATATTCGTTTGTCGTCACGATTTCGTCAAGGTGGGCGTCATGGCTGGGCTGGCGGTCGCTATCGTCAGACTGCCTGGAATTCTAGAAAGGAAAAAGGGGTGAGCGAGGGAAAACGGCGGAGGGGAAATGAGGCACCAGAGTTAGATGGGTGACGGCAGAGGTGGCGCCTGTGTAGAAGCCGCCGTGACCATGACTGCCAAGCATGCCGGGAACGGTCTCCTTTTCGAGGACATCGTCGACGGGCTCCCTTTTTGGTGCGGAGGAGGTAGGGATATTTTCGAGTGGATACTTGAGATGGGAGGGGAGGTTGTGGGTAGGACGGTGATTTGCAAGAATGTATGTTTCGAGAAGCGAGACCGAGTGTTTGAGGCGGGTGATCTCTTGCATTGGGTCGACCCTGCTGGCATTGCTATACTCAGGGGGTGAGCAGGCGCAGGGGAGGGGGGGGCGGGGGTACTGACTGGTCGTCTCGGAGGTGTAGGTCGGACTCGTGACCCTTGGCATCCTGGTAGCAGAGGGCGATAGTACCTGGATGGGGGGTCAGGTGGGGGAGGAAGGGCGGAGGACAGGCTTGCCTCTGAGGACACAACTGGAACAGGGGCGGTTTCTGGAGTATAGGTGAGACGGAGAGGGGTGAGGAGGACGGGGTGACTACCTGTCGCACTTGAGCTTGCTGTTTCTGCAGGGCTCGCAATTTATGGCTTTGCGGGCGCGCTTTGTGGGTGGGCGTGGGTCGTGCTCTCCGGGAGGCGGGCTCGTCCGTGAGCGGACGGTGGCGGTCGATGTGGCGGAGCGGTGCTGCTTTGAGCGGGGGGCGGAGGCGGAGGCGGAGGAGGAGGAGGAAGGGTCGGCGTTGGCGCTGTTGTTGTCTGGCATGTTGATTGATGCCCCTCCGGATCGAGCGCCGACGAGGGAAACGACGATTGCAGCGTTTTATTTATTTCAAACCCTAACCTTGTATTTCACTCATCACGTGATACCGGAACCGCCCTACCTCAATTGACGTGACATTGCCGCCGGTGCCTGGCTTCTGATCCGGGCCGACGCGAAAATGTCACGTCGACCTCGGAAATACGTTTATCCATCGAGAGAGAAAAAAAGGCCCCTCTTATTCAAATAAAAAAAAAATACGGCGTGGATCCCCCCGTCCGTGATCGTCGACGGCACGGAGATGAGCCTCTCCGTCCGCCACTCGAGCGTCGGCGCGATATATGCCCCCGCACCGATGCCCGCCCTCGATCGCGCCCCCGACTCTCACTCGCTTCGAGGTTGTCACGCAACCCGACGCCCCTCCCTCCTCCCTCCCTCTCACCAGCAGCGATCCAGCGGACCTTAGACTTGCCAAAACAGGCAACAGCCTCGACGGCGTTTCCGTCACCGAGAATGGGAGTCGACGCCCTTCACTTGGCCATTCCAAGGATCTTTCCATCGCGAACAGCTCATTTCCTGGCTGCTACACAAAGTATGCAGCAATGACGAGATCCCGTTACGTCGCCGCCGCGGCCAACGTGCACCGAGATCTTCTCTGAGGAGGCAGTGGTCGAATCTACCGCAAACACAGAAATAAAATAATAAAATAAAACTCCGATCAGTAGCTTCGACGCCTCGAGATCCGGCTCAGTCCGGAAATTTTAAGAATGTTGTGCACGTCCCTTGGCAGCGTCGAACAAGGGAAATGCGTTTGCGATCGTCGACGGTCTTTCTTCCGACACCAAAACCGCAGGCACCTTTGATCTCCGTGACACCCAATGGCCGTAATCACCCGTCGTCCTAAACTGAGCTTCTCCCTCGATCGCGATCGAGCGAGCTTAGAAGAATAGAATCTTTGCCTCTACACCACGTCCATACCCAGCTTCGGAAGAGGTCGGTCAGTCGTTCCTAACGCCACATGATATCAGTACCACATATCCCACTCTTCAAAGACACTCACCGGCACGGCGCGCACGGTACCCAGCACCCTTATCTCCCCACCACATCGTCGGCGACCACTCGTCTATCATTTTTGGCAAGCGTCTGTACATGCCCATATGCAGCCGGTTGCGGTCCTCGTGGTCGGTACAAAACGACTACGAGCAACGTGAGCGAAAAGATCAACAGAGCCACGGCAAAGTTGAGAATCTGAAACATCCATCAGAGTCGACCGAACGACCAACCCAGTGTGTACTCACCTGGAACAGCCACATGCTCACTCCGATGGCTGCCAGATAGCTATTCTCTGCCGTTCCGGATAAACTAATCGCAAGCCCAAGCATCCAATCTACAATCGTGTTCAAACGGAGATCAATCGCCGTCAAGGGCATTGTGACTTATGGAGCAGCGGCTTCAATAAAAGCAACGCAAAGTTCAGGGGGTATCCAAACGCGGGAGTCAAAGGGTCTGATGATATCTTTGTGTCGTTTTTTGTCGTCGCCTTCCTCCACATCCTCTCGTCCCGGATGAGGTTGGCAACGAGCTCACAGCAATGGAGCACCAACGTCAAAGGTCCCTGTATCAATGCCATGTTGATGTAGTACAGCGCCCAATACCACAATATCCCATCCGTGATGGGAATGGAATACGCGACAAAGTGAGACTGCGGTTGCGGGATGAACGACCACAACTTCAATGCCTGAGACGTGCTACCGTTCGAGAGATGTATAATGGCTATGCCCCAGACGATACAAGCGACCACGAGCGCAAGAAGCGTCACGACGACCCTTCCTACACTCAAATGCGCGCTCCACGCCGACCGCTGCTTTGAGGACGGGACTCATACATGCACCGTCCAGGTTCCGGGATGATTTGGGCATGACGGACGAGGGCGGCGGTGATATCGAAAGACGAGGAACTCCACGTCAAAGACCAAACGCTAACCAGAGCGATGATTGCTTGCAGCAAAAGGGTGACGCCCAAGACGCTGGCGCAGATGACGAATCCCGTATCAGGGATGCTATTCGAAGCGTCCATGCCGACCGAGAGCGTTACAAGCAGACTTGAGCTGTAAGACGCGATCAAAAGGATCGCCATTACGAGATTACAACACGTGCCGTTTGGGTTGAAGATGCCCGTCGCGGCGGAAAAGAGACGAAGGTTGGTGTTAAAGTGTGAGCGCAGAGCGGTTCCATGAGCAAAACCGGTGGCTTCTGTACAGATCGTGACCAAGAGATTGAGCCCAAGACGAAGAAGCTCCTTCTGTCGGTTCTTCTCAAGGGAGACCACCGCGATGCCAGCAGAAATGGGATCTGTCAGGTAGCCGCCGATGGTGATGATGGTTTGGCGCGAAACTTCGAGAATGTTCCGTCTTCCGACGATTTTGGATTTAACGTACGACGGGTGATCGCACACTCCCAAGCATGGCCGACGTCAGTCTTCATCTCGCTTCGAGTCGATCTCTCTCTCATCCCTCCACAGGCAAACGCCCTCAAAGATCAAGGCAACAAGGCATTCGCTGCCAAAGATTATGACAACGCCATACAATTCTTCACCGCTGCCTTAACCATCGACCCCTCCAATCATGTCCTTTTCTCCAATCGGAGTGCCGCCAACGCTGGCAAGAAGCTCTGGAACGCTGCTCTCCAGGATGCCGAAAAGGTCCCAACTGCTTTCATCTCGCCCGTACACGTCTGCTCATATCCGACTCGCAGTGCATCACCCTCAATCCATCTTGGGGAAAGGGCTACGCAAGGAAAGGGGCCGCCTTGCACGGAGCTCACCGATACGACGACGCCATTGCTGCCTACGAAAAGGGCATCCAGCACGAAGACAGCCCCGCTCTTCGCAAGGGTCTTCAAGAAGTCAAGGACGCCCAAGGTCCGCTTAGAACACCTCCCCTGCTTATCCACCCAACTCTGATCACTACATAGCCAAGGATACCAGCATGCCCCAGTCGGCATTCTCAAAGTTCTTCCAGGATCCCAATTTCCTCGGGAAGCTTGCCGCCAACTCCCGCACGAAAAAGTATCTTGCAGATCCTGCTTTCGTTCAGAAGGTACGCAGCCCGAACCAGTTTGATTTCGTGACATCCATTTAATCGTCCCGTTCCTCCACCCAAGCTTCAATTGATGCAACAGAACCCCAAGTTCGCAGAATCGTAAGACCGTCTTGGTGTCCCGCTTTACGCCTTGGCGCTCATCTGTCTCTTGCTAGGGCTTTGAGCTCGGCGGACCCCAGGATGATCGACGTCTTTGGTGTTGCAATGGGCCTCGACATTGGAGACTTCTACCGAGAAGATGGATCAGACGATCTTCCGCCCGATCTCCGCAGGACTTCTGCCCCGTCTCCTCCTCAGTCCCCTCCTGCTCAATCAACCCCCTCATCTTCCGCATCAAATAGCAAACCTCCTGCTCCCCCTCCACCAGCTCCCCAAGCAGAGAAGGAGGACGTCGAGATGTCGGAGGAAGACGCAGAAGAGGCCAAAGCCAAGGCTGATGCGCTCACTGCCAAAGCAAAGGGTTCCGAGTTTTACAAGCAACGACAGTTCAATGACGCTGCCGCCGAATTCTCAAGGGCCTGGGATCTTTGGCCCAAGGACGTTACTTTTCTTACAAACCTGGGCGCTTGCTACTTTGAGCAAGGAGAATACGACAAGTGTATCGAAACGTGTGAAAAGGCGGTCGACGAAGGACGAAGTGTGAGTCGCCATCCTCGGAGGAATACATCGGGCTGACGCACGTTTCAAGTTCCGCGTGGACTTCAAACTTCTCGCAAAAGCTCTCGGGCGAATCGGTTCCGCATACTCGCAAAAGGGCGACCTTGCTTCTGCGAAAAAATACTATCAGAAATCGCTTGCCGAGCATCGTGACGCTGCCGTCCTCACCAAGCTTCAGGCCACGGAAAAGGCGATCGCCGAGGCCGAACGTCAGTCCTACATCGATCCGGCCAAGTCCGCCGCTGCGCGCGAGGAAGGCAACACGGCATTCAAAGGGGGCGACTTTGCTAGCGCTGTTAAGTCGTACACGGAAAGCATCAAACGCGATCCTACGGACGCACGAGGTTACAACAACCGTGCTGCGGCGTACTTGAAACTCATGGCTTTCGCCGAGGCGCTCAAAGACGCCAACGAAGCCATCCGAGTTGACCCTTCCTTTGGTACCGTACTCTGTCGTTGTGCACAGAAAGACGCGTGGCTGACCCAATGTAGTCAAGGCCTACGTTCGTAAAGCGTCGATTCTGCATGGGATGCGCGACTATAGCAAGGCACTCGAGGCCCTGCAGGCTGCTTCGAGTGCTGACACTACAAACGCACACACGGCCGAGATCCAGGCACAAGAGCTCAAGACTCAGCAAGCACTCTTTAGTCAGCGCGCCGGGGAGACCGAAGAGCAGGCGCTTGAGCGAGCGATGAAAGATCCAGAAGTCGCTGTATGTTTTTTTTTTGCCGTCATGTCATCCGAAAACGAAGACTCAGTGAGTTTACACTCAGGGTATCATGGGTGACCCTGTGATGCAACAAATCTTGCAACAAGCACAGAGCAACCCTGGCGCGCTACAGGAACACATGAAGAACCCCCTCATACGCGACAAGATCGTTAAACTTATCAATGCTGGAATTATCAGGACCCGGTGAGATCACAAGAGGGAGTTTCTTTTTGGAACGACAGACTGCCGATTTCTTGACGTGTACAACTATGGTAGCATCGTGCTTTGTAAAGATAATACGCTTCGTCCGTCTCGTTCTGATAATTTAATCAGAATGGAACGTCGGGTTCTCCCAAGAGCGATCCAACAGTCCACCGTCGCCCTCTCCAAACACGGCCGTCACGTCCTGGACGCGCCGCTTCCATGCTTCATCTTCCCCGACACCCTGCTTGTCCACTTCATACCAAATGCGCGCGTTTTCGTGCACGTCCTCGAGCGACCCGAGCCCCACGACGGTCGGTATCCCGATTTCTCTTGCCCTTTTGAAAGCGTATCCCAGGGCGAGCTCGGGCAGACCACGATCGCCGCCCGTCTTTGCCACCTCCACGGCCGTCCGAACCGCCTCTTTCAACTTTTCCGGTGCCGGATGCCACACGGGCGGACTCGGAGTGAGAAGGCCCATACTGAGCGGGGACGCCGTCAGGACGTGCACCACACCAGCCCGCTGCTCGAGCGCCGCCTTGAAATCGAGCAGCGTGTGATTCTGCAGCGTGAGATGGGCGTAAGACATGACGACGTCCAACGGCTTGTACGGCGGCGTATGCTTGACCAGGATCGCGAGCCGCAACAACGTGGGCAACGGGTACGCTGCAGGGCCGACGTGTCGGCCGTTTTCATCATCGTTATCGTTATCTGTGCGACGAGCGACGCACCGCTGATGCCCACTCGTTTGACAACGCCCTCTTCTTGCAGTCGCCTGAGCGCCTCGACGGCAACGAGGACCTCCCGATCGCCGTCCCCGTACACGACCGCCTCGTGCCCCTCTCCCAGCCCATACACGTCCGCCTCGGCGCCCAACGCCGCCCGATGATCGCCCGACATCCTCGGTGCCCTCGTCTCGGCGACGAACTCGACGTCATGCACGTACACGACGTCGAGGTACGTCGTACGCAGACGTGCGAGGCTGCGTGCCACGCTCGCGCGCACCCCCTGCGGGGTATAGTCGAACGCGTCCCGCGTGTTGCCGAACCGTCCGCATTTCGTAAACTAGTAGCACGCGCTTTTCGTTCGAGAAAAAGTTCGTTAACAGGGGGGGGGGGACGCGACGTACGAGTTGGTACGACGAGCGGGGAAACTCGTGTCGGAGCGCCTCGAGCGCGGCGCCCAGCACGATCTCGGACGGTCCATAATACGGCGAAGTATCGAACGCACGGATGCCATACCTGCCCGCGTCCGAGTCGTCGAGGGTAACTGGCAAGACGGTGGGGTGTGCACGACGTACCTCAGCGCGAGCCGAGTCGTTCTCAGAGGCATGACGCCCCACACGTGTGCATCGTCGTGATAAAAGGCCGAAAACGAAGCCGCGCCAAACACGACAGCGGGTACATGGGCAGGCCCAAACGAGGTCGTCTGAAAGCAGAGACGTCAACGCACGCAGGACCCTTGGATTCGTACCGATTTACGATGCGCTTGTCTTGGTCTGCCTTGTCGGCGTCGTCGTCGGGAACGTCCGCGAGCGGTGGGAGTGAAAAGGTGGGCTGAGGTGCGTCCAGTCGTTCAACCATGATAAGACGATAGCGAAAAGAGAGCGAGCAACGGCCCATCAGCACATGACGGACCGATTTTATAACCTTCAGTCCGACAGCCGTGTCACATGGTACAAATATCTGCCTCACGTCCACAGTTCCAAACGGCAGAGTTAAAAAAGAAAACATGTCATTGAGCTCCAACAAAAAGACATGTGGCTAAGACGTAGTTTGTGCGACTTCTTTCTCATAGCTTGTCGCGAGTCCAGCTAGACGGGGGTCATCAAACGTAGCGAGGGTAAAACTGAACCTGAACACACCTCTTGGAAAATCTGCCCGAGGGGTCCATCATCTTGATGTTTTCGTCCGGCTTGACATCGTTCCAAGGCGTGGGGTTGCTCTTTGTCCAGACCACTTGAGAGTTCGACGATGAGGCTTTCTGAACCAACAAGGCGAGCGTTAGAGCTTACCTGTAGGTCCTCGGGCGAGGCGTGTCAGGTACCAACCAGCACCACCGACGGCCAGACCGATGACTGCATAGCTATGTGGGCGTTAATGCGCTGAATGGGTTCAACATCGAGAGTTCCGTACAGTGGTATAGCCTGTCAGAACAGAGTTAGAAAAGCGCGAGACGATGAAACAATTAGATGTACCTCGACAGCGTACCAGTTTCGCATGAATTGTCTAACACCTTTGCTGGCCATGTTGGACGGTATGTTGTAGGTGAATGTTTCCAAGTTGTCCAAGTTCGGGCGGGACTATGATACTGCTCTCACGGTCGTTGCCGGAATCATCCGACTGAACAAGCGACATGGATTTACATACGAAACTATACGCATGAACAAAGTGTCCTGGATTTTTTTTTTGGTTTCAAAACGTGGATATGATAAGTATATTGAATACAGCGACAACAATGGTGATGTTGCTCCCACCAGCACAGAGCAAGGCAAGAAATACGTCGCAAAAAAACCAGAGCTCAACACCAAGCCAAGGGAGACATGGAAACATGGTTTATAAATAAATTAAAAGTCCAAGAAAAAGGCATGTTCTGAAAGGACGCAACAAAGGTACACTCACGTCACAAGTAAACATCGCCTGCGCTGCAACCTTTACAAGCGCTCACCGTGCAACACGGTGCTATCCCATTTCTCTTTTCGAAACTAAACCTGTTCTTCAACTTCTCCAACTGCCTAGCTTTTGAAACAAACCTCCTCTGGGTTCGACGAGTTGCACTACCACCACCTGACGGCGAGACGGCAGTGTCCGCTGCTTCCACACTCGGACTGACCGAGCTATTGGGAACAATATACGATGCAACCGTGGTCGCACCCGGCGGCCACGTGAATGAAATAAGATGTGATAGTTTCTGAAAGGGTGATCGTGCCGCAAGCGGATTGGACATGATAGAAGATAATGATGAAGTGTCTTGAGCATGAGAGTATTCACAAGCGCCTGATGATGATGGGTCGGGATTTTTGGAATTGTTCACCTCCGTCGTGGCACTGCCGCTTTCCGAAGAGCAGAGGTATCTGAGGGCGGACATGGAATCGTTGGCTGTGAAGCACAAGAGGAAAATGAGTTGAGCGTACTCATAAATAATGTGGAATGGGGTTTAAAAGTCGAACCATTTGGACTGTCTGTCTGACCTTGCTTTGATGTGTCGACCGAGTTTTGTGCTGTCTTTGGCGGAGTCACCAGCTGGGGTATCGAAGACGACGTTTTCTTGGAGGAGTAAGCAGACAGAATTGCAGAGCGGCCAGATGCATTCTTGGATGGCGTGAACATGACTGAGGGTGTCTTGGGTGACATGGACCTCAGCGAAACTGCGCGAGGAATCGAGGATGGTGGGCTGCCATTCCTGGTACTGGGACGAAAAGGAACACTAGACGTAGATGGCGAAGACCGTAGAGAAGTTTGGCATTCGGCAGGGAACACCAAAGTGAGGGCGCTCTCGTCTTGAACGTCCTCGACAGGCTCAGAAACGTCCACAAAAGAGCGTAGAGCAGGCGTGGGGCTCATCTCCGGGGGTGTGATACGGATCTCGGGAGGCGGTGTCTTGCATGCATCTGGTGGAGGCGTGACGCAGATGACAGGTGGGGCATTGAATGTAAATCGAATTCCACCTTCGACTTGCTCTCCCACTAGTTCATCGTCGCCCTCGTCCTCTTCGGCCACGACAACAAGACTCTTCGAGGACGAAGAATCGATCACGACACCAACATCCACAGGAAGAACAAAAGGTGGTAGTTCATTGTCATCGGGTATGGATCCAAACGCCGAGGAGAACATGCTCTGGTTCGTTTCCTCTGCAAGGGGTGGGCTCCTGTCACCATCCTCCAAGCATCCAAAAAAGCGGTCGATTTCGTCGTCCTGCTTGGCGGCAACAACATTCTTTCCTCTGGGAAATGTCCAAGTTTTCGAGAGGGAGGAACGAGGCTCATGAGTGGGCTTGCTAGGTAAAGAAAATGAGCCGTCAGGAATCTCCCCTATAGGAACTTCAGATTTGATCTCAGGTTCGTCCGCCAAGCCGATGCAGGAGCCATCTGGACTCGAAAAACTAAGATCGGAATCTTCCTCGTCTTCGTAACCAGCCAGGCCATTTTCTCCGTCGGAAAACTCGGCGTCCTCTTCTGTGACTGCATCCAAAGTGAACTCGGCCTTGGTAAAACTGTCGTCCAACGATTCGACGTCGGTCGTAGAACTTTCAGAGTCAATCGACTGGAATCCAAGTCCACGGGGACGAGTGCCGGCAGGTTTCGCAGAGAAAGGTGGCCGTCTCCAGGACCCGTTGACGTGAGCAAGCTTTGGCGTATTCAAAAGGCCAGCATCGTCCAAGGTTTTCTCAAACTCCTTGCGGCGCCTGCGCTCCTGTTCGAGAGCACCACGGAGACGCGTACACTCGTCGACGGCTGCGTCCGCGTCCTCGAGACGAGCATTCAGCTTCATGATTTTATCCTTCAATTCATCACGCTCACGCATGAGAATGGCATTTTCAGCCAAGGACTGGGAGAGCGCGGCGGTCTTTGTCTCGACCGACTTTTCCAAGCCAGATTTTTCCGCTTCCAACAAGCCTAGGCAGCTGCGAGCAACCCAAGCGTCTCTCCTCTCCGACTCGATCCTCTTGGCAAGCATAGTTGCCTGCTTATCTGCGTCTGCCACACGCTGTCTCCACCCATCCACGTCCCGCTTCAGTTCATCGCGCTCAGCTTTGAGATCTGAGATGAGGTGCAGCATCTCGTTACTAGGCTCCGAGAACGCTGTGGAAGCGTCTGAAGCGTATGAATGGTGACGCGGAGACCGATGTCGCAAGGTGCGTTCCAATTCAGTGATGCGAGAGAGCAGTACGTGATGGGATCTAAATAAAAAATGTTGGTCTGCCACGGAAAGAGGTTGTTCGATGAGGGTTTCTTGATCACTTGTAAAAGAAAATCTGCGATCAGCCGGAGACATGTCGGGGGTAGGGGGAGGGAATATGTCGCGAGGGATCGAATCGACAGACCGCTTGTAGGAGATGCTGCTGCGCCTCTTTGGACCGAAGTCGCAAGAAGCGGATGTACTCTCATGCAATGAATATGAGAAGCTCCTTGAGGAAGGCGCCTGGTGGACGGAAATACTCGCGTTGCTAGGCGGCACACTGACAATTGGGATGACATCATCCAGAGCTGGTGAGATCAGAGATTTTCGGGAACTGGAAAGAGGACCCGGGGTGGGAGAAGGGGTGGGAAGACTGCCTGCGAGAGAGCTCACGACAGTACCTTGCACGAGAGACAAGGGACGGAGGTTGAGACTGGCGGGGCGATGTCGAGTCTTTGTAGGGAGGGTGCGAGGAGGGTTGTTGCGTTCTCCGGACTGATCTACGCGACATTGGATATTCGTCTCCTTTTCAATCTTCTCTTCCTCTTCTTCCTCCTCCTCGAGAAGGGTGCCAAGCTGGTCTTTGGAGACGGACGTGGAACCGAACATCTTGCCGAAAGAATCACGCTTGGCCGCAAAGGTACTGGCTCCATTGAGAGCAGATCCAGGTGGGAAGGAAGGCTTAGAGGCTATTAGGGAGTTAAGCACGGTGGTGAGAAAGGAAGGCGGGTGGGGTACTCACGAAATTCGGTCGGTTTGGAGATGTCTGGAGAAATGTCGGGGATCTCGACCTTGGAGAAGGCAATGTCAGGCTTCCCCTCGAGAGCACGGAGAGCTCTGCGACGAATGGAGTCTTTGTCGCCCAGGTTGATGTTGTCGTCGGAAAGGGCGGGGGGCAGCTCTGGGAGGGACACACCCATGAGTTCGGCAGACTCGTGGCGCGTCGATACGGATGAGCGACGGTGGTGGTGTGACGCGGAGCGCTTTGAAGACGGTGCGAGAGAGGGAGAGTCGGTGGGCGGGGGGGAGAGAGCGGGAGCGGAGAGGGAGAGAGAGAGAGAGACGGAGCTGTTGCGAGAGCGAGAACGCCTGTGTGAGTGTGTAGAAAAAGCGTGAAGACTGTTGGGAGGGGCGCCGCCGCCCATCTTGAAGGCGTGAAACTGTGGGGGGCATAAGCAGACGAAGGAGGCGAATTAAAAGGCGAACTCTTTGTCTGGCAGCCGAGTCAGAGTCTGAATCCATGACGAAGGAGCGTATGATAAAACGAGCGTGGTGGTGAAGGAAAGAGAGAGAGAAAGACACAAGACTAGGGCTCTTTGCACGCAACCAAACTAAACTCGAACCTCCCAATATTAGTATTAGATATTAATATTCATTTAAAATCAAACTCCGACTTATCTTCCCTTGCTCGTCGCCATGCTCGTCCCAGAGCACGCGCTCTTCTTCCTCTGCGACGTACAGACACGCTTCAGTGAGTGTCCTAGTTCTCGCCCGAACCACCGCCGTCATCGTGCACACAGGATCCGCGATATACGGCTTCGACGAGCTCGTCCTCGCATGCAACAAGATCCTCAAGGTCGCCAAGGTCGGTCCATCCACGTCCGTCCCTCGCTCTACCTCACTGTCTCCAGGTCCTTGGCATACCCGTCATCGTCACAGAGCAGAATCCCAAAGGTGATCCCGCCTGAACCTCTCTCTCGTGCAGCCTCATGTCGCTCCCGTACATAATACAGCGCTCGGTAACACCACGCCGGAAATCGACTTGGCCGCACTAGGGGACCTGCACGTTGCAACGGTCGAAAAATCCCTGTTCTCCATGCTGGTCCCTGAGGTAAAGTCTCTGCTGCAACAGCGTCCTCAAGTAAAATCGGTCGTACTGTTCGGCATCGAGGTCCGTCTACCGCCCGCGACGGTCGCTCCCGTTGACGTCAGACCAGTCGCACGTGTGTGTCCTGCAAACCGCGCTCGATCTTATCCAAAACGGCTATGACGTCTACGTCCTTGCGGATGCCGTGTCTAGCTGCAACAAGGAAGAGGTTTCCGTCGCACTCGATTACATCCGCCAAGCCGGTGCTCGCATCACCACCACAGAGAGTGCCGCCTTCCAGCTCCAACGTCAGAAATGTTTCGTGATTCTGTCTATCCTTGCTGATGTGTCACTTGCAGGAGATGCCGCCTCCCCACGGTTCAAGGCATTCTCTGCCGTGATCAAGGAAGAGAAAGAAAACACTGTAAGGACGTCTCAGAAGCTGCTGCAGTATCGTAGCCCGTTGTAGCCTATTCCATCATGTAAAATACCCTGCCCCGGGCCGTGAGAAGCGCAGCCTTGTCTGTAACTCTTACCATCATGTTCGGCAGTCTGTTCCACCTCACCATCGATGCTGTCCTCTTCAGTGCTGTCCTTGCCGGCCTCAAGCGCTCTACCGGTCTGACGTGCGTTCACTGCTATGTCCATCCTTTGACCCAGCTCATTGCGTCATCAGCCCTGCGCTTTCCCAAGTACCCAACAAGGACGTTCGCCGTGAGTGCCTCTGCGCCCTCCTACATGCCATCTGATCAATCTACAGAACTCTTGCGCACTTATCTCGAGTTGGGTACGTCTCACATCCCGTCTCCAACCCCTTGCGTTCACACACGACAACAGGCGAATACGCATTTGATTTTGCCGTGGTTATATTTGGGGTAAGACCCCTGTCGCACGCTCAGGCTGGCTTACTGACCTTGCTCGCAGCGCTCCAGTTACTTTGAGCGCAAGTAGTCTTCGTGGTCTTTAGCTTAAGCATGTATTACATCCCACTCTACTATTTAACTTATTGGCACAGCATGGTTCATCCGAGAAAGTTGAACACGAAAAAGTGGAGTACGATGGAGCCGAGTGCAAAGTCGGCGAATGCTCTGTAGACCCTGAGTACGCATGGCTAGGCGAGAGGAGAGGAACGGACCTCTCGGGCGAGACGTCCTTGAATTCGGAGCGGTTTTGTGGGTTGACCTGTGCCCGCAACGAAGCGGTGAGGACGAACTGACCCACCGAGCTGGCGAATCTGCTGCCGGTGAGCCAAAAAGACACGTACAACGAGGGGAGGACATACCCAGCTAGAAAGGCGTTGAAAGGAAAGTTGGTGACGAGGACGCAGTAGAGGAATTGGAACACGCCGGAAAGGACGATGAACGCCGAGAAGGCGTCGATGAACTTGAGACGGTCGGGTGTCTCGTGCACGTACGACTTCCAGAGCGTTGACACGGCCTGCGATACGGTCGTTGACGATGATTTTGTTGGGCCAGCCATCGTCGACGTGGAAGTGTGAGCGCAAGTATAAGTGTCCAAATACGGAAGTCTTCATTTCGATGAAAGAAAAAAATCTCCTAGACGTGCACGTCAATCATGAACGCTGCTGGATTCCGTCTTGCCTCTTCGTCGCGGTCCGCCGCCCTCGCCGCCTCGAGGTCGTGGACGCCTCGTCGGCATATGCACATGCGCAAAGAGCTGCCATACAACATCGAAGGCGGCCTCGGAAAATTCATGTCTCCAGAGACCCTTCGAATGGTTGCGGTAGAGTATCAGCAAGGCCTGCTCGACCGTCTCAACCAAGAATGTCGCAGTAAGTCCTTGTCTCATCCCCGACTCCTTCTTTGCTACAACCTAGCGTTCCAGTCGTCGAGGACAGACGGAAGACAGTCGCCCAGATCGTTCTCGACACCGCTCGAACGCAAGACAGAGCTACCACGTTCAACTACGCCAGTCACGCACTCAACAACAGCTTTTTCCTCCACTGCCTCGTATGCCCCCCCTTTTTTTTTCTTTTCCCCCCTCATCCATTCACGTTGTTCACCTAGCGGCCCCCGTCAGAAGACAATGGCGAAAAACGCGTCGACGCGAGCGTCTTTGGAACCATCGTCCAGAAACAATTCGGTGGCCTCGACGCGCTGCGCTCCCTCATCTCCGCCGCCGTCACAGGCATGGCCGGTTCCGGCTACGTCTGGCTCGTCACGGACGCGCAGCGCAACATTGCGTTTTTGCCCACGTTCGCGTCTGGTACACTCCTCATTCGCTCCGGCGCCGGCACTATCGAACCGATCACAGCACCCGTGCTTGGAGAACAGTCCTTTTCAAAGCCGACACCGCACCCGCCGCCGCCGCCTTCTTCTTCTTCGTCGCCTTCGTCGAATGCCTCGTACACCCCGATGCGGTCATTCCATACCTCTGTCTCTGCCCAGGACGACTACAGGGCGCGCACGCGCTCCTTGTTCGACTCTAATGGATCCTCCCCATCTTCGCTCGGCCCAAAGAACCCACACGACGTCACCGCGCTCGGGGACTACATTTACCCTCTGTTCTGCATCAGCGTACACGAACACTGTTGGCTCCGCGATCACGGTGTTTGGGGCAAGGAAAACTACCTCAGAGAGTTTTGGACGGTCGTGGACTGGAATCAGGTTATCAGTCGGTTTGAGAACTTCGCCGCAACCAGGATTTGAAGTGGTGGTTGGTTGTTATTTACCAGTTTGGCATCCTAATTCACTGCTCACCTGAAATACATCTATACCGTTCTCGAAACGTTGGACATGGCATTATCACAAGTGCTATGGACAGACGACCTCGTTGACAAACGACGACTCGTGCTACCACCTCCACTCGATGGAACCACAACTCAACGACCGCACTCCCTTGTACATCTTGTAAGTCTCTCCCGTAAGCCGAACTTGGTCCACCTTGAGAGAGGAAAAACTATGCGAAGACACCTCAAAGTAAATCTGGAACGCATGTGCTGGACGTGGCGTTTTCACTCTAGAAAACGAAAAGGAAGACATGACCAAAAGATGCATCGAACAAGCCAACGTAGACGTACTTGGAGGTCCAAGAACCGCGAAGTACCCAACTACCAGACGAATGCATATTTGGAATGTTCCAACAAAGCGTCTTGTAAAGAAAAAAAAAAGGCTTAAGAAATGTGGTCACGGTGCATCAGCAGTACGCACTTGTCTTTGCGGTTCAAACGTCCACGACCCTTCGGTGCCGCCTACGGACCCGACACCAGATCCAGCACTCGAGATCGTACATTGAGCTCCCGTGGTGCCTTCACCGAGAAAAACCTCTATCCGCACGTTTTCCAGAATCTTCATCGTCCTCGAGCTAAACGTGACTGTGAAACGACCTTGGGCGACATGGTATGCTGGCCGCAAAAAGAAAAAGAACGAGACACGAAAAACACACCTCCATACTCTTCCACCGTCATGTTGGGCTTCAAAGCCAGCGGTATCGGCGCGTTTCCAGCGAGAGCACCATGCGGAGGTGCATACTGATATTCCGCGAGCCCGAATTTACCATCCGGGGGGATAAACGACAACGTCTTGTCACGCATCCATCGTTGCAACCTTGTGCTCGCCTCAGAATACCACACCGAGGACGAACGGAACCCACACTTGCCGTACGCAGGGATGAAAGGCACATTCCTTCATGACGCTCGGATTCGAAAAGCTCATGAGCAAGTCCGGCATACCTGTACGTCTCCTTCTCAGCGTCACCACCAGAGACGCCCGACGAGCCTACCAGTCAGTTTGGCATTACACTCGATCCTTCCAAACACGTTGCTTGTCAGAGTAGCTCCGTTGCTGACGATCAATGAAATCATTCGTTTTCATCTCTTGATCGACCAGCACGAGAACGACTTGCCGTCCTATGATGGCTCGCATCTCCTCGATGACGTCGAACAGAACCTCGTTGTGATTATGTCGAACGCCGAGTTTCCGCCACGGTATAGGTGATGCAAAGGCACCAGACGAGGCGCTGGGTACGACAGAGACTAGGTAGTAGATGAGTGGCGATGGGCAATCTGTACATGCGTCCGCGCACCTCCAGGACGATTCGAGCCCGACGACGCAGCCGTCGGCAACGAGGCCAATAGTTTCGACAGCAGCGAGGGAGGGAGAACGATATCACGAAGTGCATTCGGAGACGTCGTCAGCGGATACCCAGAAGAATCGAGCGTTTCTTCGAGAAGCTGTTTGCGTGAGCAAAAGGAGGATGAAAAAAAAAAAAAAAAAACGGAAAAATGTCACACCTGATACACGACGTCGAAATTGTCTTTGAGGGTGGCCGCACTCACCGTTCCGAAATAATCGTGCAAAATGTCGCTGAATGCGTGTAGGAATGCGAACGCGATGAGAGGATCGGCTAGAATGCGGAGATGTGCAAGGGAGAAACGGACGTGTTGGAAATGCCTCACCGTCCCCCGAAACGCTCGCGATTAACCGCAGCTCGCCCATTTCGATGTGACAACATGCGCTTCCACCCGACATGTCCCCGATTCCCGGGGGAACGGAGACGACGGGATCGACGCTGCCGGTTCGCGAAGCTTTGGAGAGTTCGTTGTTGAGCGTGTCGATGTGGAGCAGTGGGTACGCTGGGGGAAAGGACGTGTACCCAGACTGGATGACGGGTCGCCTACATGGCGGTCAGCGAGAGAACCGCGGCACCTCAAGAACGCACCCCGACGCGTCGAGAATGATCAAACCGTCGATGGCCATCTGGTGTCGGCAAGAGTCTGCTCTTACTAATCCATTCCAGCTTGAGCGGTGCATTAATGTCGTATTAAATACGTGGCGGTTGTAAATCTCTAACGATATCGAACAAAACATCCACCTAATAGCCAACAACTCGGACGGATATTACGATGGTCCCACTCTAGACATACTTGCCAAAGAAAGGTATCAATGATTGAGCGAGGGTATAGCTGAAGACCAGCTTCGGTCCGACGACAAGGATCTGTTTGCAAATGGGTCAGCCAAGCAGACATCACACACGACCCAACGTACCTTGGGTGTCAAACCCTTGAAGAAGGCCATCGGTCCCTCGTTGCGAACCAACTCCTTCACAACCGTCCACCCAGGTACCTTGTGCTCAAAGTTGGCATTTTGTATGCGCGTTTTAACGGTGTCGAGTGGTGCAGCGACCGTGATAGAGGCGACGGCACCCGCGACCGAGGCAATAAAGTTTTGGGTCCAAGTGGCCTTTGAATAATCTGTCACACCAAGCACGTACTCTTTCATGGCAGCCGATCCACCAAAAAGCTGGGGCAATGTATGAATAAAACATGGATTGAATGAAATGAAACGAGGGAGACATACCGCAAACGAGCCAGGTGCATTGCGTGCCATTGTCCAACCCCAGCCGCGGTAGAGGGTAGTTCCCTCCTCCAAGAATATCCGAAGAACACCACGTCCCCGGAATGCTTCCGGATTTACTTGGCGTTTAATTTTGAGAGCATCTAGAGGAAGAAGAACCTAACATTGGATGAGCACGCGTCTTCCCATAGACGCAAAATCGCACCACTTCGCCTATTCCTGTCAGGCTGCACGTATGCGTTAGCAAACAAAGACGAAAAAGGTGATGCAGAGCCCTACCTTCCAGCGGCAGCCTGCATCATCAATTTCCCCTGGCGTTCGCCAAACCAACCCGTGAATTTATCCTTGTAATTGCGGGATATGATGTCGTTGAACCATGGTTGCCCACCAAACTTGTATATCCGCTGAGAGATCTTGTATCCTGCTGCATACCCAAGACCAGGGAAGAGGGAGAAAAATTTGCGGCCCACGGTAGCCGTGGCGTGATCACGGAAGATGATGCTGTTGAGCGTGGCGGACGAGACCTGGAAAGAGGTTGAGGAATGGGCAGAGAAGAATACAGGAGTGCTACCTTTCCCTTGTTGCTCATGAGCCGTTTAGCAACAGTGTCCACCGGGTGAAACACCAAAAGCTCAGCGACGCCTACACTCGGTCAGCTGCTGTGCGTCGGACGAGAGGATAGTACGCCTGACCAGATGCGCCTGAGCCAAGGACGCGGGCGGTGCCAGACTCTCTTCCCTTTCCAGAGTGCGAGGGGGACATGGTTGGGGGGAAAGAAAAAGTTGGCGAGACTAATAGAGGGGTTATGTAACTTATGTTGCGTCACCAATCGGGGAACTCCCACTCACTGGCCGACCGCTGGTTTTGCTACTGACAAGCCATCCGACATGCCGACTACACGATGCAACGATTCCCCTACCGCGCATCTTAGAAAGACTAAATAGTAGTGGTACATGGGGTATATCCGGAGTCACCGTGCAGATACCTGTAGATTATTTCTCTATATACCATGAAGACTGCAGGCACTACTCACACGGTGGGACCGCAGATATAAAGATCATGGCGTCGACTCCTTTTAAAGACATGAGCCCTATCTAGAAGCCCCATCTACTCTTTCCATGGCCCCCACAGCTGCACAGTCCCAACAAGACGCCATAGACACCATCCGCACTCAGTTCACCGTATCCGAAGATGCCCTCCGAAACCTCACGGAAACATTTCTAGACGAGGCCGTCAAGGGTCTCGCCAGCTATGGCCACTCGATGGCGATGATGTACGTACATACACATACTCTTGATCGCACTCTTCTTGACCCGATTTCAGCCCAACGTTCGTCAAAAGCGTTCCAGACGGCTCCGAGACTGGGTAAGGGTCTCGTTCATACCCACAGTATGCCACGCTCATCCAGCCGAATAGCACCTTTCTCGCCCTCGATCTCGGCGGCACTAATCTGTAGGTCGACACGCAGCATTTCCATCGCTCCTCCTGTATGACAACTACACAGCCGCGTGTGCGAGGTCACCTTGCATGGCAATAAGACCTTCACCCTCCGCCAGAAGAAGTACAAGGTGTCCGAGGCATTGAAGACCGGCGAGGTCACCACGCTTTTCGGTGTGTAATTAGCATTTCCTATTCCCAACCCATGACGAGCCACTCGAAGATTATCTCGCTGACTCCGTCGATGCCTTCCTCACCGACGCTGGCTCTCCTTCCAACCCCATTCCACCATCACTCGCTGTCGGTTCCCATGATGCTGTCCTCGGAGATAATAACGATACCTCTTATGTTCCTCTTGCTCTCACGTTTTCCTTCCCGGTCGAACAGACTGCTCTTGATTCGGGCACCCTCTTGACGTGGACAAAGGGTTTTTCCGCCAAAAACGCCATAGGAAAGGACGTTATCAAGCTCCTTCAGGATGCATTCGATAGGAAGCACATTCATGTGCGATGTGTCGCGCTGGTGAATGATGTCAGTGCCGTCATATGCTTGCTTGGTTCATTGTCGGATGAGATAACAATTCCAGACCGTCGGCGCACTCTTATCGCGTGCATACACGTCAGGTGGGTGCATTCTCGGCGCTATTTTTGGGACCGGGACGAACGGCGCATACGTGGAGGAGGTCGCCAGTATCACAAAGCTTGGGAACGGACCAATCGCCGCGGAAGGCGGCTACATGATCGTCAACACCGAATGGGGAGGTTTCAACAACTCTGTACGTCCCTCTTGTCGGTTGTTTGAGTACGCCCACGTCATAACAATACAATAGCGGACCGCGCTTCCAACGACGCCATATGACAACAAGGTCGACCGTGAATCCATCAACCCTCGTTTCCAAGCGTTTGAGAAATTCATCTCGGGCATGTATCTCGGAGAAATTACGCGAAACGTGATCCTAACGCTCGTGGATGCGGCTCCAAAATCGCTGCTTTTCGGAGGGCGTTCCACGCCGTCGCTCAACAAACAGTGGGGGGTTGACACAGCGGTGCTGAGCGAGATCGAGGAAGCTTGGCAAGGGATCGGGCGGTTCTCTTCTGAAGAGGCTTCTGAGGAGCAAAGATTGGAACGCGTGCGAGGTGTCATCGTGCAACGTCTCGGGTTCGCCGATGGGTCCGAGGTCTCGCTAGCGGATGCGGGCGCTGTGCGGGAAATCTGCGGGGTCGTGGTCACACGGGCGGCGCGTATGAGCGCTTGTGCCGTGGCTGCGATCCTGGTGCAGACCGGCCGTGCGCGGTGCGCTGGGCGGGACGGATCGGCAGCGGCACCCCTGCGGGACGAGGGAAAGAGAGTGAGCATCGGCGTGGACGGAAGGTGTGTAACAATCCGTGACATGACGCCGGTGACTCAGTACGTGCCGCAGTCTGGTCGAGTTCTATCCCAAGTTTGAGTCGATGATGCGGGAGACGTTGCGGGGGCTGGTCGGATCGGAGGTAGAGGGCCGGGTGGAGATTGGTCTGGCCAAGGACGGAAGTGGGGCGGGAGGTGAGTAACACTGGTCCGGCGTTTGCGTGCTCTCCCTTCTGACAAGTCTCTGTTACAGCCGCACTATGCGCACTCGTCGCACACAAGCAGCGAATCGCACGCGCATCACGCCACTAAGACTTCGTATCCTACATCCCATGTCATTTATGTACCAAGCGGCTTGGTCTACCGTCCAACGACATACAAACAAGTAGTATGACAGCCATGTCACGTCTACACGCTGCTAGATAGTATCTCAACACTCCAGGCAAAGCAACTACATAACAGTACAACCGGGGCACGTTGATGTATGATAGCCATCGCGGCGAATTATCGGCACAAGTCCAGCCAGCACGAAACCAACTTCGCGTGTCTGGCCTCTCGGCCGGTGCATGTAATGTAGCGTTCCTAAGCGCATCAATCGACACGCGAACACCTCACCCACAGTGACGAACGCAGCTCCAAGTGGAAATGTGCGGTTCCTCCGAGCGACTCAGTACCCGTAAGACGCTCGTGCGGTGCCCGCACCACCCGCACCACCTTTGGAGGCCATGTTCATGCTCATGCTCACTGGCTGACCGTTCGTAACAACCCCGTTCGCCGGGACAACGCCAGGACCCACCGTAGTGCCACCTGGCCCGATGACGGTGTTCCCAACGAGTGCCGAGAGTCGAGAAATTTCTTCTCGAGAAGATACAAGCGCCGAGGTAAGCCGCTCGTTTTCCGTGGTGAGGTATTCGACCTTCGCCTGCAGAGATGCAAGCCAAGCCTTTTTCCGCTGGCGACATTTTAGTGCAGCTAAAGCACATCAGAACAACATTCGTCCGACACGTGTGATGAATCACCTTGTCTGTTGCGCTCCAAGAAATTCCTGCGCTTCTCTTCCTCGGTCTCTGGCTTTCTCTGTTTAGTCTTTGCGCCACCTGATTGCGAATGTGCGTGTGCATGTTGCGACATGTCGTCATCATCGTCATCTTCTTCTTCCTCCTGCTCTTCTTCGCCAGAGTCTCGGCCCCTGCCCGTGCTGGTGCTATTTACGGTATTAGCACGTGTGCGCTTCACCTGAGCGGTGGGAGCTACGGCACGCGCCGCAGGTAATGGGGGGCTGCTGGTCTCGTAAGACTTTCGCTTCGTCCCTCTACGGCCATTTGCAGGGGCCACTGCCGCACCGTTCGCACGTGCCTGTGCTTCCTCACGTTTCGTCAGTTCCTGGTGTGCTTGTGACAGCAAGTACAAGCCATTTGCGGCAGTGCTTGCTGCATTATTCGTGCTGATGTAAGCATTGTCATTGTCCTGACTCGCTGTGACGGAGGTGGAGAGATGAGAGCTTGTGGCGGGGGCGTGTGTAGCGGCCGTGTACTGGTTTGACGAATTACCGAGGACGCCGTTGATTGCGGAGAGTGTGTTTGGGGTGATGGTAGCATTTGCAGCAGCAGAAGTACCGTTGTTCATGAGGGCGAGGAAGGCAGCGGTGTTTGGGGATGGTGGGGGAAACGAAACGGGGCCGCCGACGAGGGGGGTTAGTCCAGTGCCTGGTGTGAGGCCGGTTCGGGGGGTTAAACCGGTTCGGGGGGTGAGGCCAGTACGAAAAGAGGCAGGGTCAAAAGGCAAATGTGGGGCGGTGTCGGAACCCTGCTGGGGGCCCGCGAGCATAGCGGGAGAGAGCGGGCCGGCGCGGAGGGAGTTGGCGAGGGAGGTGGAGAATTGCCAGTTGTAGCTTTGATCGGAGGGGGAGGCTATGGCGGCGACGGGTGGGAGGACGGTGCGGGGGGAGGTGCGACCGGGGTCATTCTTCGGGTGGGAAATGGAAGAAGCCGAGGGAGGTCTGTCGGGGAGGGAAGTGCGGGAAGAGTGGTTGGAAGCGGGGCTGGCAGAGTCGCGGCGGGATGCAGAAGTGTGGCGAATGTGTGATGGGCGGGAAAAAGATTGCTCAAACGGGTTGGGTTCCAAGTCAAAGTCGGAGCGGGTCTGGCGGACGGAGAGCCGGTGGGGTGGCGGGGGCTGGTGTTCGGCGGAGGCGGGGGAGTCGGGTTTTGTTGATGGAGAGGAGGGCATGATGACGATGATGACGATGACGGCTATGACGACAGTGACGCAGACCCGTACTGGGTACACAGCCTGGTGACCGAGAGGGGGAACATTTTAGTTCAGCTCGGATTCGTTCGGAATCGCATATACTTGCGTTCAGACGTGGACTTGTCTACGGTGCTCGTCTTCGCTGGCCCGTGCGCAATCGCTTGTTTTTTTCCGAGTGGAGAGGGTAGCGACAAGAAATGACGACGTCTGACGTAGTCGTGTTATATTCAACTTCAAGCGGAGCTCAAATACCCATGCACCTCGTCTTCTTTTTCCTATCGCAGATCCGATATTGATCTGATGCACGTCATACCACCCCTCCTTAATCCCCCGCACCATCCCCGGCACCCTCTGCACGCCCATCGAGATACCGTAGCAACGCCTCCCTGTACATCTCCCGCCCCTTGTACACCGCAACGTCCTCGGGCCAGCTCCGGATCGCGCTCGCCAGCCGTCCAGCCACTCCCCGCTCCCGCGCCAGCTCCTCCACCTTGAACAGATACGTACGTATCCCAAAAACAATGGCCCCTGTTCGTGGGAGTCGCCGTAGCGTTTGGCGCTCGGTGCGTAGCCGTATAGCTGCCGCTTCTAGCTGCCATGCCGGCTCGGCACTGTGTCCATGCCCGTGAATAAATTCGTCTTCGCGTCCGTTCGTCGACTCTGACCACCCTAACTCCTCCGGATCAACCCTACTCTCTTCTGTACCTTCTCCTTCACTCGGCTTGACTATTTGTATGAAATAGTTGTTCCGTATCACAGGCTTGTCCACGGCCATGCGTCTGAAATACCGCTCCATGCTCACCTCCAGCTTCTCTTTGACTAAAAAGTCCCAGCCGAATAAGCCAAATATATATATCTCCTCGTAAAAACGCTCACATTGAGGAACATTCCCTGACGTATGAATCTTATCGAGCGGCATACCAATCTTGTCGTCCATGCGCCAGAACCCTACATGACGTTGCAAGCACCCATCACTGATGCCGAATCCTCACTCACCTGGGGTGCATATTGATCCCGCTTGGAAGTAATACTTCCCGTCCGATCCTATGCCGCGCTGCAGTCAGCAAGCACCGCGACAAACACATCATCACCACGTGGCTCACTCACCTTCCATCATGATGGCAACATCCTCCTGGACCCTGTCACCCTCTTTACCGCTACGTTATGATGATGCGGGCAGGTCACCACTCACAATTGCGTCACCATCCTCATAGCCTCCTCCCCCATTTCCACATCCTCAAGCGCATCCAATATCCCCAGGTCAATCCTCACGCCTGTCTCCTTGACCTCGATCACCCGAATCGGCAACTCCCCCTCCCACGAGAGCGGAATCCCGCCAACGGAGGGGGAAGCTGCCATCCGGGTAACGCAGAATGACGTCGGGTATCGTCGAGAAAGATATTCCCCAAGCTCGTACACCAATTCCTTTGCTAAATGGGGATGTCCTTAATACCCTGAAACCCAAGACGGTTGTCACATACCAGCCTCAGCTCCTCCCGACACCTTGACAATACCGTCTTCGCGTAAAGGCAGGACCCGAACAGCATGCTTCCCGCGAGTCCGAACTCTGAAACTACGGATGCGCTGATAGATTGGGTACGTCGAGTCGAGCTCAATCCATTCACTCCAAGGCATGGCGCGAATGCCCATTGTCACACTACCAGGTCAAGTTAACCTGGTAGCCAAGTGCACGAAGACGAGACTCACTGGTATTCACCCCATCGAAACGGACGGTATGGAACAGGTTTCATGTCCTTGAGCTCGAGTGCACACGGTGTGATTTCTGGGTAGTTGAAATACTGGGGAATCCATTCTGAATTGAAGCACGGGTGAGTCCTTGTTCCAACGCAGATACAACTAAACTGACCCCCGTCGTCACGATATTTGTTTTCAGTCGCGCGTTTGCTATCATCCAATTGAGGGGGAGAGTTGCTACTGGACTCAGAAACCGGCTTGGCCCAAGTCCTCTTTAAAACCCGGAGCGCTATCAATAATGCGACGCCGAGGAGTACGACATGAAGAGCACGGGACATTGACACAGGTACGTCATTGGAGTTGGGCGGAGCCCTATTAAATTCAGCCGCGGATATGAGCTTCTGGAGCCAGGTCTCCGACATCATCAATGAGAGCCCCGAAGAAGAGGATGTGGGTAGAACCAAGGGGGCGAGAACCGTTGGGTGCGTTTATATTTAAAGCCCAAAGTCAGGTTTTACTATAACAAAAAAAGGCCTCAGAACACGCTTTGCGGCTACAGCAACGTCGTGCTTGATAACGTCGGCTGAAGTGATTTGGCGTAGAACATGCTTGTAAACTAGAATTATTTATTTATTTTATGTGAGAAAATAATCCTCCGGAAGTCCCCGGTACCACTTCCTTCCTTCCCGACTTGCAAATTGTACGAACAAGTTCATTGTTTTCTGTCACACCGGGCTTACTCTTTTTTCATTGAGTCATGGCCTCAAAAGCAGCTGTCGCCGCCGTCGTGAGTTTGCAGTGTTGTATCGTAGACGTTCTGTCGAACACCCAAACAGGATTTCGCCCGTGTATATACCACGCTTGGACTGGGGAAAGGTTGGTGCTTCTAGCAGTCGAGTCCTACAGATGACTTCATGTCTCTTGACAGAGACAATTGCTGCTCTCCAGGCTTTCCGAAAGCGGCATAGCGATGCTCAGCGTATCCATGCTCAATACGCTTCCCAACCAACGACTGTCGATTTTGCCCACTACCGTTCTGTCCTGAGAAGTTCTGCGATCGTCGACGAGGCCGAGAAGTTATTAAAGGACTTCAAGCCTGTTATGTATGATGTCAATGCACACATCAAAGCCATTGAGACCTTTGAAGCCAAAGCGGTCAGTCGTTGCCGCTTTTTGAGCTGACTGTCACCCAACGCGTTGCAGGTCGAGAAAGCCCAAGAAACCGCTCAGAAAATTGATGTCGAGTTGAAGGATCTTCGGGTCACTCTTGCTAACATCGAGGAAGCCCGTCCATTCGAGGACTTGACTGTAGGTGTCTGGTTGCCGTTGAAGCAAGTATTTATTTACCGTTTCGCAGGTCTCTGACTTTGAAGATTCTCACCCACGGCTGGTAGAGACTGTTGATACCATGGTCAAGAAGGGCAAATTCAGCGTACCAGGTAAACTCGTGCATGTATGCGTGTCGGGCTTTACTGATGTTCCTTTAGGTTACAAGGAGAAATTCGGCGATCTTTCTCTTGTGTAGAGCTTTGTATATATCATTTATTAGAATTCACATTCAAGCCCCTAGCAGGGCTTCATGAACAACTGAATCTGAAAGTATTGAGTGAACCTATTCGCTGACTAAGCAACAATTCTCCTTTCTGCTGCCACGTTGTGTCAAAGCACTCTCAAAGGCTTCCATTGTACTCGTTGCTAGTACAAAATAATGGCTTCCAGGCCACCTTCGCCTTCGAGAACGGAGGCTTCAACTGGCATGGGCTTCTCAACGCCGTTTGAACGATTTTTACGGGACGAAATTTCAGACTGGGCTGGAGCGTTCACATTGCTAGGTGTGTACAACATGCTCTATCGTTGTTGTTTTTATAATCCCATTCATGCAGATACTATGGAGACCTATTTCGATTCCCGTTTGGATCTGCTCCAGAGGCAGATCCAAAAACACAGCGATAGACTCAAGATGAAAGCAGAGGAAGCACTCAAGAAACGAGCGTTACATTCCGGCGACGTACTGACGGAGAATCTCGACCGTGAAATACGAAACTTCAAGCTAAAGGTACTGACTGAGTCGCTAGAGCATATGCGAGCCAATCTCACTCGTGTATGCAGGTCTCCTCGCGTATGCAATCGCTCGTTACATCGTGGCATTCTGCCAAAGTGGTTAGAACGCGTGACAAGGTCACTTTCTTCTTTGGCGTCATGTCTTTGTTGGTATCCGCTCTTTTATTTGGGATGGCCCCACAGTACGAAATATCTCTTCCGGAAATTGAACATGTTGATAACACGTGCTTTTAGATGGGTACATGTTGCATATACCGTCCAGGCATTATATCTACTCCCTGTTCGCGCCTACACTTACAAGAAGCGCTCTTGGCATTACTTCCTCTTCGACCTCTGCTATTATGTTACCATCCTCAACTTCATTTATATCTGGTTCTTGCCTTCCAACACGGCATTGTTTATGGCATGCTACTGTCTCTCGCATGGCTCCCTTGCGAGTGCGGTTATCACATGGAGAAACAGTCTAGTCTTTCACGACAATGATAAAGTGACGTCACTCTTCGTTCACATTTACGCCCCATTCACATTTACCGTAATTCGGTGCGTTATCAGCAAACACGTTTTTCGCCTGATTGTAATTCGTCGGTAGGCACTTTTATCCTGGGGCGGAGCGGCGCTTCCCTGCGTTAGTGGCGTTACCTTCATTGAACCCTGCGAGCGCGCTATGTATCAGTGGTGCTATTTGTAAGCTGCTGCGTTTGATTTCCAAATCTATCGTTTTTTTTAACTCTCCCTGATAGATCTTATTTGGCAATTGTTGTACTGGAAGGTGACATGATCCAAAGTTGTCGTCGTCCGACATGAGCTGATGCCGATGCTTCTAGTTTGTCTACGTAGACAGACGCACGAAGATCGAGACCGGCCAAAGGACGACATCCTTGTCATACCTTCTCAACGATAAGCGTGGTGCCATTGGGCGTGCGCTGGATAGAATCAGTCCTGATAAGCGGGAAGTGTATTTCATCGCCGGTCAATTCGGTTAGTACCGGTTTCATTGACAGAGGCAGTGCGCTAATACCGTGAACATCAGTCTATTCCATTCTGACGGAGCTACCAGCGGTGTATTTGCTGTACGACAGCCCCCGTTGGAGCGGTAGCTTTTTGATTTTGATATTTGCTGTGAGCGTGTGGAATGGTGGGGGATTCTATATCGAAGTATTTGGCCGCAAGTATGTTCCGTCGCATCACCCAACCGCTTGCTGTGGACACTGACTATCAATGGCTCAGATTCGAGCGCGAGTTGGAGGCGCTGCGCAAGGAACTGGCCGAAAACAACCGGTCTGGGCGTAGTAGCCCTCCGATGACAGACGCAGAATCACTCCCCAACACGCCATTCGTGGACCACAAGGCGTTACCCCCTATTGACGATACGATCGGAACTGATAACAGCCCAACTGCGGAAGAAAAGAAGGATCAATGATTCTTTTCTGGCTGCCCGTTGGCCGCATGTGTCGATATTACTGAGATTTCTAATGACGCTTATGCTATCTCTCACATTTGGTCAGAATGTATTACCTTCTGGAATCTGGAACCTAATTCTAAATGTCTCCTGTTGCTTCTGCCCCACCACTGCGGCTTCTCGAATCCTTTTCTCGAGCTGCGTCCGGAGATATAACCGTGAAGCTTTCCCAACGGACGCCGCTCGTGACCCACCCTGCGAAAATGCCCCCTTCCCCTATCAGGCGTGCTTTCGCAGCCTGGTAGTGTGCGCTTCGTTGCTTCACTTCAAAGTATGTACATGTTTTCGTGGGATATGGTGGGTATCCTTCGTCACCTTGGAAGAGAAGCACGGTCTCGCAGTAGAGCTTGGATAGAGACGATTTCGAAAGCTGCGGTCTAGGTCCGAACATGTGCACGACGAAGTAAAACGGAGAAGCACCCGACCTACCTAAACATCGGCTTGAAGCGGTGTTTGGGAGGAACGCCTCGCTTGAGGCCGTTGATCAATATCTCGTGCGGAACGAGAGAATCCGCGGTCCAACACAGAGCTGTCAAAAAAACGGTAACGGGTCATCTCAGCGTGCCCGGAATGAAATAGACGAATCGAGTGGGGGAGCTACTACATTCATTAAAGGGCCGGACCGTTCCCGAGGGAGAGACGGACAGCTTGGAAAACGCGAACGGAACGGACGTAAACGCGACTTGTGGTCGATAGACGTGGAAAGGGGCCGGTAACGCCAAGTCTGGAATCGACTCAGCGTGAGACGAGAGCCAAAAGTAAGGATCAGTACCAGACAGACGTCCCCAAAACGCGCGTTCGCAGTCGGCCTGTACGTCCGGCCGCAGACGCTCAGACACTTCTCCAAGGACGAGTTTGGAGACGTAGATCGGGTGCAGGAACGCGGAGCCGAGGGCGCCTTGGATCCCGAGCACGTTCCACCGCGCGATCTTGTCGCTGCAAGACATGCACGTGGTCTGCGGTGAATCTGCACGGCCTGGTTTCGTTCGCAGCACGCCCAACAGGCCATAGTTGTCACGGCCTCTCGAGGCAACGTCTTCGGGCAGGGTCGCACATGGAGAAGCGTTCTTGAGCTTCGCCATCCCCTCGTCTTGGTACGATGCGAGAAACCGCGTCGACGCATCGCCGCCTTTTTACCAAAAAAAAAAAAATGAATGAATGGGTGAGTGAGTGAACCATTCACGTCCTTCCCCTAATCCGAGAAGCGTGCCACATCGGACATACAGGGTGGGGTGGATATGTACATGACCAAGCGAACGCCGTTACTGAGGCGAAACTTGCCGTCATGGAATGTGAGCCATTGGGACTGACGGCCACGGTGTCGTCCGATTTCTTCGAGAAACCAGCGGAGCGCGGAACGGCGTGCGAGGATCTCTGCGTGCGAGTCATGCAAGGCATCGCCTTCTTCCGGTAAGCGGTCCATGGGGAGGCACTTGGATCCCGTCGCGAGCGCAATGATCCGCGCTGGGAGATCTACGTCGTCCGAGGAACTCAGCACGAGAGCGGCTAGGATGGTGTACGTCCCTTGAGTCGGTCGGTGGGCGAGCCGACGGTATTTTTCGAGAATGCATTCGACGAGAGCATCGTCTGTGTGCATCACGGAGAGAGTCAACCAACTGATCAGGCAATCGAGACTGCCCTCTACCCTGCCAAGTGCCAACGATAGTAGCCGTCCCGTCGCCTCTCCGTAGCACAGGGGTAATCGCTTCCGACCGTGCCGGTGAAATGCAGAGACCAAGCGGACGCGGTCCGCAAGTTCGCTGTGCATGAATAATATTAAAATGATGAGTTGGTAGTACACTGGGCATGATGTTCTACAACAGTCGATACTCGACATGCAAAAGCGGACCCGGACATGTCACAGGGTCCAGTGAAATGACTAGGGGCAGGACGTAAACTGATAAGTAATCGAACACGGGTATCTGCAGCGGAAGGAGAGAACCCCCTCTACTGAGCACTCATTTTCAGGTGCCACATTCCGATCGACAGTTCTTCCAAGTATTGCATCTCAATTCGATCCCAACGGATGGGTATCACATTAGCCTGTAATTAGATTAGGAACAATCTCAGGGCGGGCAAAGGACGTAACCTGGAGGTAATGTGAGACAGCACGGCCCACCCGCCTGGCCAGGGACTGAACGTCGACGTATCCACCATATCCGTCAATCGGAATTTCATAGTTGAGCGGGGGATAGCCGGGCCACTTCGGAAGCAAATGAACGGGCAGAATTAGTGCACACGTCTGAAACACGTACCCTAAGATTGACATAGATCTTGCCTCTGGCATCCACACCGAGGTCCTTGAACGTGTACGTGTCCGTGCCAGAGAGCCGAACGTTTGCCTGTGCCTCACCGATGGTGATGCCAGTTTGGAAAGCCCCCTTGCGCTTAAACTTGAGGAGGCGTCCATACCCTCCCCTGCGGAGGGGATCCATAGAGGCATACGATGCAGATGACACCGATGAGCGACGGGAACGCATGGGATGGACCATGGCCGCATCCGAGTAGTATGGGTCGCGGACGGAAACGTCATCGTAAGCTAGATATCGGTAGGATCGATAACTTGTTCAGAGAAGGAGAAAAAATCGCACGTGTATAAGGGAGATATGGGTTGCTCATGTTGCTGGAGGCGTACATAGAGTAGGCTGGCTGAGAATAGGCTGGCTGAGAGTAGCTCTGATGGGAGAGTCAAGCAAAGCAGAGGGACGAGGTGGGATACTGACGTGGACGACTGGTTCGCGGTAAGGTGATAGTGGCATGCCGGAGAAGCTAGCTGGTGTTGACGGATAGGACAGTCTCCGGGACCTTGGGGTTCCGACATAGTAGGGGTCGTAGTATGACATTTTTGCGGGGTGCGACGAATAGGAATGAGAGGAGAGGAAGGGCAGGATGGCCTGCTTTATACGAAAGGATCACATCGCCACGGGTTCTGCGGATGGGCCAGAAAACGCCTCGAGGAGACATCGAGGTTAATTGGAGGACAGTGCCCAAGTCGGGCATAATTTGAAACCAGGACTGATCTGCGGGAAAGCGGGATCCCGTAGCACTGACACCGTGAGCGATGGAGAATATGAAAAAGATTTGCCTCAAGGCAGACACGTGCCCTCGTCTTGCAGGATCCGACTGGTCTCTTTCAAACGTCGTTCCATGCCGATGCCATCATGGCCATATCTATCACGTGACCACGGCGCACTGCGGCTGGTCGTGGTGGCCATCAACGAGGTCCCCCTGACACCCGTCATCAGCCGGGTTTCGCCACGTTACGGTATGTTCCGGTGATCATACGTTGAGCCGGATCCTGTATGTCTGTCACATGTACATCTGTCGTACTCTACAGTGGGAGTTGGTCATGTAAAACGAGGGTGTTACACCAGTTACACATAAGTGATATAATCTTAAGGGTATAATGATTCACGATGAGGTATAAATCAGCGGATGGAGCAAAGTAAAACCGCTTATGAAGCTGCCAATAGACAAGAGTGAGCATTACAGCTTCGCCAGTAAACCCGTCTTACCAGCTCCAAGTGGTGCAGAGCATCCTAATATGTCGAATATGGCGTCCCAGTCCAGAGGATAGTCGGTCGGTGGTTCCGTCATGGCTGAAACCGTCTCTGGGGGGTGGAATATGATGTCCATATCCTCGCAGGGTGACACTTCCTGTGGCACCACAGTTAGCGACGTGCGGACCGCAACCCTCGGTCGCTCGTCAAAGCATGCGCTGTCTCGAGGGGCCCGTGGCCCTCCCGGTCTCCGTCGGCGTGTGTGTGTTTCGAGTGGGGTTTCGACAAGCGTGTCAGGGGTGTGCACGAAAGATAAGGACGAGGACGAAAAGCTCGAGTCTGAAGAGTCGCTAGAAACGCTGGAGCGCAGAGCGGATCCTCGAGACAACTTTCGCCTGGTTTCAATGCACCAAGGCCAAGTGTCCCCCGATTCGTTTAGAGGTGAGCCAGATGGAGAGGATATCCAGCTACAAGGGCGAGGACCCCTCACTCGAGATGTTCTTCGGCTGGTAGACATGGAGTGGGGCAAGAAGTCGTCCATTTGGAGTGAGCTGACGTTGAAGAGACTGGCGCGCTTTAAGAGTTTCGGAGGTGTAACGTTGGCGGATTGGAGGAACGGAGTGAGGTCGCATTTTGATGAATAAAAAGGGATGTCCTGGGGTACCACTGGGTTCCTGGCTAGATAAAATTAACCCAAGAGAGATATGAGCGCTGTTACCTGCCGAGCACCGCTTATGTCTGATCTTTGATGAACTTGGACTAATTGGGGTTGGCAGTGTCTGCAAGTGTCCGACATTGGATAGCTTGGTGGAGTTGCCGCTGATTTGATTCCACATAATTGCATGACTCGGCGACACGACTCGGAACACGTACTACCTCGGCTACTTCTTTTTAGTAGGCCGTACTGACGTTGCGTCGTCGAGCGGAAGCCACCCAGCCCAGCGAATCCTGTGACTGATACTGATCATGATTGGGAGAGAGCACGAGCCTGCTGTCAGTGTTAACGTTGAGAGTTAATGCCAATGTGTGCGACAGGACCACGTTCGATGTGTCCCGGATGATCACTGATCATGCATATCTCAAACTGAGCCTTCATCGAACACGAGGCCATTCAGTACTTCAGTCATCAGAACGTTCAACTGAACCACCAATTGCACGCTTGTGTACGTCGCGTGCATGATCGATCCGTCTCAGCAACGCCGCACACTGATGCCCTGACAAGTCAAAACACTCTGATATGATCATTCCGATAAGCAGCCTCCCAGTAGGCTTAGATGATCCATCAATCCTTTCAAACGAAATCGCCTTGGATGAGGTCCTCGACGCGCTCGACCCCCTTCGACATCTCAGGAGTGACGAAGGCCCCGGAAATGATAGCAAACAGATCATCGTTCCCGTTCAACCGCGATCAACCTGCAATGAATTCGTTCAGCTATCATTCGCTGGCGAGCGCTCCACTGCCGCACACATCGTGCTTAAGGTGGACGCAAGTCCTGGATGTGGAGGGATTGCTTGGCCTGCTGGGGAGGTTTGTACTACATAACTAGTATGATCCATACATCGCCGTGATTTAACTTGATTGTGTATAGGTCCTCGCAAACTATCTGTCATTTCGTGGAGAGAAGTATTGCGCAGGAAGAACGATTTTGGAGCTGGGCAGTGGAACTGGATTAGTTGGGCTGGTCGCTGGCAAGCTTGGGGGCAAAGTTTGGATTACCGACCAGGCGTCAGTCGGCGCTGTCTAACGGTACCTTGCCATCATTGACCTGAATCACAGGCCTTTACTAAGTATCATGGAGGCAAACATCAAACTGAATCATCTGGAATCATCAGTCGTTGCATCGGAATTAAATTGGTGAGCGCGTACCATGATTGCATCAGAATATGAATATAATGTCTTTAGGGGAGAGGCACTGCCTGCAGAGGTACCTGGTCCCGATCTAATTCTAGCCGCAGATTGCGTCTACTTTGAGCCTGCATTTCCACTCTTGGTAGAGACCCTTGCTGAGCTAGCAACAGAACAAACGGAAATACTTTTCTGTTACAAGAAAAGGCGAAAGGTGTGATCATCCTTGCGGGGAGTGCCGAACCCTATAAAATGTCAACAGGCAGATAAGCGCTTCTTCACGTTGCTAAAAAAAGAGTTCAGTTGGAAAGAGGTACGTGCTGCAGGCTCTTCTATCTAGCAATGCAGGTTAGACTCGAGCAGGTCGACGACGATCCAAGCCACGAGAAGTACACCCGCGAGGCTATTTCCCTTTTAAGGCTGCACAGGAAACCTCGAGACTCGAGGACGTGATGACTTTTTCCGGGAGTTGTGGGACTCGGAATGTACAATATAAACCCTGAGACGACTGGGTATCGGCCCCACATTTCAAGTATTCTCTAGTGACACTAATCGCAACATCAAGTGACATGTAAGAATACGAGTCCTGTGTGACCAGACTATGGTGGTGTTATTGTCTTGACCTGTTCTTGTACGATCAACCATAAACTCGTTCGATTCACAGAGGACTGACCTGCAGGCCATGAATTCCCCGGATTTCCTGCTTCAAAACTTCAGTAACGAGCTTGTGTTGTTGCACTGTGGGGAGACCCTTGAATGCGTCGCTAGCGATTTTGATCGCAAAGAACGAGCCACATCCTCCTGGAGATATGAGTTGATTGGTGGTACTGGCTCTGAAGCATCTGCCGGGCAACTAACCAGAAACGTCCTCTACTGCGAGCTCCGAGGGCGAGAAGCGTTCGGTTAGCTTAGCGACTATGTCGCCCTCGATATCTGCGGACTGGGTCGACAAGGACCGCAGGAGAGGCGAAACGGATGTCCTTGGGAGGACGAAGAGTCGAGTCAACGAGAGCATGTCAAGCGCTTCAGGCAGTTTGCAAGAACTTAGTAGTTCCGCTCAAGCGTCCTAGTCACGTGTTACTCTTGCCCTGATGCATGTCCTTCGTACTGCTTTTCGTCGCCCGGCCTTCGCCTCCCGTCTTTTCCAGACTCATCCACTCCCAAAGCTCGCCTCTTCGCGCTTCCCGAGCTTCCGCTTGTCCTCCTCCAAGTTGCCTGTATTGGCACCGCCCGCGGTCGGACGCTGGCTTCTCTCCTCCTCTGCACTAGTATTCGCCGTCATCGTCGTCGGGGGTGTCACCCGCCTCACAGAGTCGGGCCTCAGCATCACCGAATGGCGCCCCATCACTGGCGTCATACCCCCACTCAACGATCATGAATGGAACGCCGAATTTGAAAAGTACAAGGCAACGCCAGAATTCAAGCTGTCAGCGCGTCCCCGAACATCAGCATCATGTCCCGCTGACTCACTCCCACAGGATAAACCACTCGATTTCGTCGGACGAGTTCAAGAACATTTTTTACATGGAGTGGGGCCATCGCGTCTTAGGCCGCGTCATCGGTGTCGCCTTCGTACTTCCGCTGTCCTACTTTGCGGTCAGGAAGAAGCTCGCAGCTTCCATGCCCGCAAAGCTCACCGGCATGGCGCTATTGCTTGGCTTCCAAGGCGTTCTCGGATGGTACATGGTCAAATCTGGTCTCGAAGAATCGATCTTGGAAACCCCTGGTGCAGTGCCGCGTGTCTCCCAATATCGCTTGGCAGCACACCTTGGTACTGCTGTCGTGCTGTATGCAGGAATGCTCGGAACGGGTCTTGCGGTCATCAAGGACTGGAAATACGCGCACAGCGGCATCTGGAGCGGATCTAAAACCATGTCCTGGAAGGATGTGCTCTCCAACCCTGTCGTCAAGCGATTCAACGGTTACTCTCGCGCTTTAACGGGCCTCGTGTTCTTGACGGCGTTATCTGGTACGTGATGCTCGAGGCGATACCCGTCATAGCTTTCTCATCAGTGCCCAAGGTGCATTCGTGGCGGGCCTGGATGCTGGACTGGTATACAACGAGTTCCCTCTGATGGGAGGCCGTGTTGTCCCACCCTTGAACGAGCTCTTCTCCACCGCATATGCCCAGAATGCAGATGGTTCGGACGTATGGTGGAGAAACATTCTCGAAAACCCAACCACGGTTCAATTCGATCATCGCGTCCTCGTAGGTTTCCTCGTTTCCAACCCTTCTTTTGATCTCGACCTTTTGTTTTAGGCAATGACGACATACTTGAGCACTTGTCTCCTCTTTGCTCACAGTCGCCGGAGTGCTGTTCGCTCTCTACTACCACCTCGTGCTCTGATATCAGTGACTGCTGCGTTTGCGATGGTAAACGTCCAAGTTCTGCTCGGGCTGTCCACTTTGCTATACCTCGTACCCATTCCGGTCGCGGCTGCGCACCAGGCAGGTAGTGTAGCACTGTTGAGCACCATGGTGCATCTGCTCGTTGCCCTTCGCCGGCCTAGCCTGGCAGCTCAGCTTTGGCGGAAAGCTGGAAAAGAAGCCAACAAACTCGGTCATCGAATTTAAAAATCTATAATTGCATTGGGCACATAGACATACCACCCACACTCAGTTATCTTTATAGAATAATGGTTTTCCTGTTCACATATAAGCCATCATCGTTCTTGCCTTGGACCGAAACTGAGGCAACAAAGCATTGTATATTGGCACATTCAACCCGACATCTGTACATCTTCCGTGGATCCTGGGACGGTTCCATCCGCGGGCGCTTTCGCGTCCATACTTTCCAGGTATAGTTGTACTGCTTCTCCTTCGACAATGCGGAACGTGGGCTTTTCACTTCCAGCAGGACCGATAATGCCCACTGAAGTGTTGTTGATGTTGAGCTCTTTATCTTGTTGCAACGTCTCGCGGAGCGCATGCAAACCATGCTTGATAAGCTCCTCCAGGGTACCTTGCAAACAAAAAAAAGGGTAAACGAGACACGACCGTCTGGTGTAACAAGGTGACGCACAGTCCGCAAAGCTCTCATAGTGTTTCTCCAGATACGTTTTGGCACTCTGACTGCGCGCACCGATCGACATGGCAAAGTATTCGTACGAGTTTCCCGAGGGTGAGAACTCAAACAGGTGAGGTCCCGTCTGGTCTTGCCCAATGACGAGGAAACCGACACCATAAGGCCGACGCCCGTATTCCTGCGTGTTTACCTGTGCCTCTGGATACGTGTGTGTGAGAGAGAGATGACGTGAACGCCCCAGAGCGACACCATGCGCAACTCACTGTCGGCGATGGCAGAAACGAGCCGGTTGACAGGCATGGGCCGATTGAAGACCATACGCTCGTTGAGAGCTTGTTGGCGCATAAAGTTGCTGGAGACAACGTCGTTTCATCCAGTCGCACATGATTAAATCGAGCATCGTCGTCGTACCTCAGAACGCGCGCGTCCGACGTCAGTCCTGCGATGGCGATCCCGACGTGGTCATCTATTCGGAACATTTTCTGTTGGTACGAAGCCAGTTCACCCGTAGAGCGCTGTCGGAAGTGATCAACGCGCATGCTGGTCATAGAGTAGCGAGCGTACGCACTTTTAACGCCAACAGGATGGCGTGTGTCTTTGATCGCAGGCCGACTGCTGCAGATCCTTGCTTGACGGCTTCGAGTGCATACTCGACCTGATGCAGGCGACCTTGTGGGGAGAAAACGGTGTTATCGGAATCGTAAGTGTTTCTGAACTGGGTGGGCGGTGAGTATGGCGCGACAAGAGGGACACGGAATGTGAACGGACCATGATGGCGAGTGGAGGAGCGTATTGCTACGAAGGTGACGCGTCCTATCGTATCCGGATTGCACCGTCACGTGGGACTCTCTTCCTTGAATTCCACAAGCTGAGCCGTGGCGCTCACACACTTGATTCTTAACAGGATGACCAGGGTCATGGCCAAGTCGATGACGAAAAACCGTCGGTGTAGGATCTCACAACGAAAGACAATACGATCTACAACAACTTGATAATTTTTGGTGCATTGTTTCTGTTTCTCGTCCTTGGGATACAATTTCTACATTTTTTCCTTTATCAAAAGCGATACACACGTCCGATTTTGGACTCATCCATCCTACGCCAGAAAAACAAGCCCGAAAAGCTGCTCTAGTGGTTCCTCTCAGAGGACCGCGACGACGATATCTACGCCTATTCCTGAACTTGTTCCCTTTGTGTGCCTGGGCCGCCCATCTCGGTATTGTACGCACTTCCCTCTTCCATTTCATACCGTGACACCACTTCGTCACTTCCATCGCCTCAAAGACAAAGAGGGCAACCTGATGGTGCTATCATTTCTCATGTTTGAAAGTAGAGTGTCACTGGGTTGAAGACTAATATAAGTTTTAGTAATGGTCCCTCCTGGCCGCTATGATTGTGGCTGTTGCGCGTGTAAGTCTTCCGTTCCGTCCCGGACCTAGGATGAACCTTTGAGGCACGATACTGTTGACAGCGGCATCGGGTGCTCGAGTACCAATTAGACAGAAACGTAGTACAGAATCAACAGTAATTATAATAACCTACTCCTTCGTTTCATCGCGTGCCCTTCTTTTCAGCCCGCCACTCCTTGAATATACCATCTAGGCTCTTGTATATCAGATGCGACGGCAAACATCTAATGATTTCACCCATCCTCTCTTCCGCCTCTGCCTTGCCCTTTTCGCCATTAGCTTTTTGTGCATACTCGAGCGCCATGTAAAACGTGGCAAGCACAGCGAGAGAGACATGCGTTTGTTGCGCCCCATGTGCAGATGATTGCGAGAACGCGGCCAAAAGGGGACCAGAGATACTTGGTGCAGATATAGCGGGCGCAGGTTGGGAACAGGGCGTCGCTCGTTCTCCACGAACGAGCCTGAGCAAAATTTCCAAGAGATTGTCCACTTCCGTCATGTGCGTCTTGAGGAACCGCTGACGCTCAGTCTGAACGCCCACTGGCGAGTTGATTGCCCAGCCCTCGAGAACAGTCCAGATGGTAGGAGCCTTGTGGAAAGGGTCGGAAATGGGTGATAATCAATCAAGGAGTGCACGAACCGGATCAGGATCCACAACCTCTATTTTCTTTTCCCAGCCGTCTGCAGCCTCGCCGGCAACCCAAAACATGCGTCCAAACATGCTTTTCAACCACTCTTGCACGTCTCCAGACTTCACCCACTTGGGCTCTGACAAAGGTCGGTCCGTATCGAGGTGAACGATGAGGTGTACTTTTGATGGAAGCGATACTTTCGAAAACGAAGGTATCGTATCGTCGATACTAAAAGGCTCCAGGATGATTGGTAGAGGTAGATACGACTTGGTTGTCTCAGAAAGTCCTTCGACCTGAACATTATTAGTATACTCATGCGAATATAGAGACAATACACACTAGCACGCCCTTCAGACTCTCTTCATCATCCCTGTCAAGAGACATATAGACCTCGATCCGACCTTTGGCTCTGTATACGCGGAGATATTCGACAACTTCAGCATCCACGAGTAGTCGTCTGCTGCCCGCAGCATACGATATCGAGATGCGATTTGCAGAAGGAGTCTTTCCTTTTTTAGTTGACCTAGTCACCGGTGGTTGCGACGACTCGCCGTAAGTAGAGCCTGAAGATGTCGACAACAGGGTGTTTGATGTCGGGGAAGCGGGCGGCTCGGGGAGGTGCTCTTGATCATTGTCGATAGCTCTCTCAACCGGTTGGGTTTGGTGAAATGCTGACTCGTTGATGAGTGCCAGTACCTCTTCCTCCTGCGAAAATAGCCCATTGTCTGCGCTATCGTCTACGATGGTGGATGCATACGAAGGATGAGATTGCAACGGCTTTGGACCATTAACCGTCTTTGTTGCGTCGACCACACCTTCACCTATGGGGACCTGCGCGTCAAGACTTCCATCGTCAACGGACTGCTTGTCCTGCATGTCAGATTGTGCAATGATACCCGAAGGAGTAGCAGATGCCCGACTAGACGAAACGTCAAACGAAGAGTTCAGGGAAGAGGAAGAATGTGAAGCGAGATTAGACGAATCAGTCAAAGAAGAACGTCCACTGAGCGCTGTTTCGCCCCTATTCTCATGGCTGAGCTCGCTGGGCAGAGGTTTTGTAACCTCCGGAGCAACAAGCTCTGTAACCTCTTCAATTGGGGGCACGATGTCCACGTCAGGCTGTCCTTGTGATGGAACAGGTGTGTGAATTTTGGAAATCGTGTCGGACGAGACCGATGAAGGCTCATCGCCTGCTGCCATATCTCCCGTATCATGAATTGCAGCAGCAGCACGATTATCGCCAGAAGAACCAGTTCCATGCCCATCAACACCTTCAGAGCAAGAGTTAGTTGCGTGAAGCCTCTGAGGCAGATGGACACCCTCCATCCAGTTTCGGGATTATCCATCATAGCGGTCGGTCGGAAACTCACCATTGATAATATCACCTCCAAGCCCAGGTACAATGGACTCACTGACCGCAACGTGAGGGTCTTCGACATGGCTCACGCGCAGCTGATTGTCGTCCTCGTCACCGGTGTCATGAACACCGACTTCGACGTCAGCAGCATCTCCATCGTCCTCGGCAATTGCGGCCATAAGCCAGTCACCTTCACTGGTAGTCTCGGCTACACTCGGTGCAGCGCTACCTCGACCCATTCCATCCATGTCAATACTAGCGGTATCGCTCATCTGGCTTCCACGAGGTGGAGGCGGGCGCCCTCGGCCCTCTTCTGCATCACCATCATCATCCTCAAGCTTCTTGCGCTTGCCTTTGCGCGAATCCATGGGAGAGGTACCATACGCGTAAGAAGAATTGTGCGGAATCGGATGTAAATCATCCGGTGAGACGGGTGTGTGGAAATAAATGCGGATCCGAGACGGAGGGGGAGAGGAAGATTGCTCCCCGACGGGGGCCTCAGCCTTGACATCAGCTACATCTGGAACGGACTGTTCGTTCCTAAGAGCGGTGTCAGCCCGATCCTGGCTGGAAAGACCACTTGACTGCATCGACTCTTCGTTGACAATGGCACGCGAAGAGTCAGTGGGAGAGGTAACCCCCTCTTTGTCCTCTTGCTTGACCGCAGAAGGAAGTATGCCCCATGTCCATCCGAGTTCGGGCATTTCGAGCCCCACAATTTTAAAATCTGTAAGAGTGCGGCGATTCTCGTCCTTCTTACCACTGCTCGAAAAACTCCCAGACAATGAATCGCGATTGCCCAACTGAGTACTGGAACCATCTTGTCGCCCAGCACGACCTCCTGAATGGCCCTGACCTCTTCCACGGAAACCAGAATTGCCCATATTTCCCTGATGGTGTTGCTGACTAAAGGACCCACCTCTGCGGTTATGGAAATCTTGTTTGTTGCCAAAACCTCGTGAGCTATGACCTCGCAAGGAACCTTGTTGACCACCACGACCACGACCACCGTTCATAAACGTGCCACCGCCTCGGCCGCCACGTTGACCGCCAAGTCCACCTCGGCTACCACCCATGGAACCACCTCTTCCGCGACCTGTGTTCACAGAACCACCACGGCCGCCCATACCGCCTCGATGGTTCGTACCGAGAGGTACTTGATTCGCGCTTTGCTGACTTTGGTTCTGGCCATACGTGGGATTTTGGGGAGCTGGTGGGGGTTGAAATTGCGGTTGGGGAGGTGCTTGCTGACGTTGCTGACCATGGTGATGACCGCTGGGACCATCGAACCTTTGTCGTTTAGCTGGGGGGACATGCTGAGGGGGGGTATGATGTACTGCGAGATTATGGCGGGTTTGTTGCTGGTGTTGCTGTTGTTGTTGTTGGGGAAAGTACGGCTGGGGTGGAGCAATAGTTTGAGGTGCTTGTGGATACGTCGGTTGGGATACGATAGGTTGAGGGGGTTGTGGTACGTAGGCCTGAAAACCGATGGAGGCCTGGTAAGGATTGTACTGGGGCTGCGGTTGGGGTTGAGGCGGGGGTGGGGGTGGAGCCATCGGTTGCACGGGCTGGTAATGCTGGGGCTGTTGTTGCGGCTGTTGCTGTTGCTGTTGCCTTTGCTGCCAATGCAGATTCTGACCGCCATAGCCATAGTTTGCATACAAAGCACTTTGTTCTGGAGGTCTCTGGGGTTGCGGAGCGCTCCACTGGGGGTTGTAAGTGACGGCCGCAGATGCAGCTGAGGACTGCTGAACCTGGTGCTGGGCGACGGCTGCGGTCCAGTAAGCAGAATAGTCCGGGGGAGGAGCTGGGGGCGGGCCAGGAGGAAGAGGGGGTTGAGGCGGGTTAAAAGTTGGTTGAGGAATGAAGGGGTTTTTGTTCATGGCGGGGGTGAAAACGATCTTGCGATCGTGTGGGACGTTGACGTTGCCGACGACGACGAGCGATGTTTTTGATCGTCGTCTGAGACAGCGAGCTCAACATCCTTGAATTCACTCCGGTCTACATGTCGGATGCTTAGTCATCACCACCACCACCACTACTACCATTACTAGAACATGCAACATCGTGATGAAGTTCCGCCAACTTGCGACAACGCTCCTCCTGCATATTCCGAGCGTTGACGACAGCGAATAAGACAGATCGTTTGCACTCACCTCACGGAGTTCTTTCGCCCTGAAGAGCCCCTCTGTACGGACTCTCAGAGTCTGCGTGTCGCGCTTCAGCTTCTCGGCGCGCTTATTTTTTATCTAGGTCGCCCAACATGTCATTCTCGGGAAACATCTTGTGCTCTGAGATGCACCTGAATGTCACCCTGCGCGGTGTGCACACTCGTCACGGCCTGGTCATGCTTGTACATCACTTTCTGGAGCGATCTGGCCCGGTCATGCTCCTTGTCCTCCATCTTCTTAAAATGTTTGTTCGCTTTCTCGACAGCCTTGCCGAAGGTCAGCGGGATCTCGGCACGTATGAAATGCGTTGGCTCACCTTGAAAGCCTTCACCTCCGACTTTTCCGTACTCTTGAGCTCCTTCAAAGCGCGCTCGTAGTCCTTCTCGTCGGCCTTTGCCTCTTTTGCGATGGCCTTCTCCATATCCTTGATAACCTTTGGATCGGTGGAGGGTACCAGAGTGCTCATCGTGGATCGTGGACGGGATAGTTTTGGACCGGTTTGCAATGCCCACCCCGTACTTTTAAACGATGAAAGGGGCTATTTTGTGAAGCAGACTGCGTTTTGAATATGGCTGGACACTAGGAATGTAGGGCGCATAGCCAGTGTTCTGCCAGTCGGTGACTGTAGGCCACGGTCACTGACGCAACTTGTGTGAATGTTGATGTACTATCTCCCATATACCACGGCCCTTACGGGCAACCCTGGACCTGCTAGAGCGAATCGTGTGCGAGGAACAGGGACAAGATCAGTTATGAATAGTGAAGTAGAATACAAAAAAAAAGGTACGAGCGTAATGAGGAGAAAGAATTTAAGAATTATAACGAGTAAAAGGTACAGAATGTTATCACAGGGAAGATAGATCTCCGAGAACGACAATAGCAGGAGTATATGAAGAAGTAGGTTTTATTTTGTTGCAACGTTGGTCACTGAATAACCAAGCAACACAGTGAGAAATTATCGGAGCGGAGATGCACTCGCGAAAGCGTCCGAAACGTGTACAGGAAGTCGTTCTTCGGCGTAGTACATAGTAAAATTGGCCAAAGCAAGTTTAGATTGTCGAGACTGTGAGAAAAAAAAACAAAGGAAAATGGCTGGTTATCGCTCCGTGCGACTGAGCATTCCTTCGGAATACAGTATGGCGCGTTTGTAGAGCTCGAAATCGTATGAACTTGAACAACGTTCGACGGCGGGAGACAAAGTAGGGTTCTGCAGAACGACATCATCAAGAACGACCTCGGTCAAATCTGCATATTCGTTTGAGAAGGCGCATACCGCACACACCAACGTATGATGATAACGAGAAGGATTTAAATGTCTTCCCAGTATGCGACGATCTCTAACTTTTGCTATTGACTCTATTTCCGGAAATTCAGTAGTGTGCTTCTCTAGGTGACACACGCGAATTCGTTCCAAAGCCTCTACACAGCATCTGTCATGGTTGTCGGCGTTGTGGGAACGTCGTTGGTTTGTTTGAGGTTCAGAAACGTGCTCTGACCTACGTTGTGAGACGTTAGCATTTGTAATAGATGTATTTCTGTTGCTTTCGCATGGAGAGTCAGCTACAACGAGCGTTCGAAACTCCTCTCGAGGTTGAAGCAAGATTTCGAACAGAAAATAATCTGGTGTGCAAAGAGTTGTACAGATATGCAAACAAAGAGCTTCTCGTATGCGTTGATTGGTGTACCGAGCAGTATAAGGTACTCGGTGACGATCGACGATAAGTCTGAACTGTTTCGCGGTGACGAAGGAAAAGTTGCGCACAAAATAACCGACATGCAGAACAAGAACGGACAATAACGAACCGTGTGGAAATGAATAGGAGTTGTCGTATGAATCCGCGTTGTACGAGATTAACTTGAACCAAACGTTCAAATCATTTACGGTGACCACAAAACGGTCAGCATGGATCATAGGATCCGAAGTCTCGACGAGGACAGCTGTTCCTCGAGGATGACTTTTATGTTTTGAATGTAAGGTTTTACTGTTACGACTAATGACAACGTTTGGACGACTCACTCATAAGAGGCGTTATCGTTTGATGCTTTCGGCGAAGGCACAGAGGTGTACGTTTAGGAAGGATGGGTGAAAGAAAAGCAAAAAAAAAAAAAAAAGATGAACAACGTAAACAACAGAGCACGCCGAGGATGTGAAAGATATCAAAGACACAGCAACGAAAAGCGCGTGAAGAAAGGGGCATTACAACTTACAACTCGGAGTTGATTACGGTTCCTAGACCTTTTCCTGTTTCACTGCATCTGAAATCCGAGCGGACGATGGCTGTACATGGTTCGTCACCCTGTTAAACCTGAACCCTAAAGGGTCCAGGAACTATGAATTACGACACAACTTTGCGCTGTGGCTAATAAGGCTTACAAATCGGGAGGTACATAGCGGTTGACGCGCCGCACCAGCCTCAAGATGCCCAGCGATCCAGCAACCTGGCGTCCCACCATGTCGACACCCAAGAAACGCAAGTCTTCCGGAAGCGAATTGCGTCGGTCGCAACTCGAAGCCATGTTCACTCAGCTGCAGAATGTTATTTCCTCTCTTATTGAGGAAGAGACATCGGAGTCCGACACTGGGATGCCAGCCGAGACATTGGAGGAGCTCCAGAGCGTTATTGACAAACTCGAATCAAGAATTAAGGACCCGCTCGCATGGCTATCCGTTTCTCACCTCGCTTGAAAGACCTGACTTCTTCCAGTCGATCTCATTTTCCGTTGTCAAGAGCAAAACCTTGCGGAGGTTCAACATTTCTTATGAGCGCAGGCTCTTCCTCAGCCCAGAGGACCAACTTCGCGAAAAAATCATTGCCTCTCGGTTCATCGGCTCCGACAAACTGTGGTCACACAGCACCTTTCATAGGCATCTCTCTTTCCTCGGCGACTCTTTTACAAATATAGTTTGTTTCCATACCATTATGTCTGTTGATGTTCTAAAGCTAATGGCGGTCACAGAATGAGACCTCTTCTTGGGCTATAATTGACACCTTTAGGTCAACTGCTATGGTATTGGCTCTCACAGAAATGGTTGTAATGTCGGAAAGCCAGGTTCCTGATGTCTACCCGAGGGCGTCACAGATGCACACAGTCTACGGCAAAATTGATTACATGGCTATTGTTGCGAAGTCAACCACTGCACGTGCGTTTTCCTTGTCTTTGTCTCTCCACGTTGTATGACACAGCGCAGAGAATTACATTTACATCCCCAAGTCCGAATTGGTAGTCAAGCGGTTCGATGAAAGAATGAATGCGTTTTTCGTGGTCGAAGCTAAGGCTGACATCCCTCTTCAAGAGCATCTCCCTCGAGCCGTAGTTGAGCTTGACTATGTACAAAAACTCTTGGGTATGGAACGATTTGTATCTCCTCTATCACGCTCACATTTTGTGCGTAGGAAACGTTGCATACGTGGAGCACTCACAACTGGTTTCAAATGGTGCTTCATTGTAGTGGAGATCGACACCGATCAAGATGGCGCAAAATACTGGTTTTCACTGCCTGTGGAGTGAGGGTTCCATGAAAGAGCGGGGGCAACATCCATGGAGCGCTTTGTCAAAGAAACAAATGATCAGTTTGATCTCGCCCTCATTTGTGGCATCCTTTCGTCGTGGGTGAGTTTGCTTGATTCTGTAGCTTCTACTAGAGTTGAAGAAAGATGTTCGTTGTTGTCAGATTTCCGGAAGTTTTACGATTGTGATGATGAATGGGTTTTCCGGCACCATGGAGGAGCACAAGCAGGAAGAGTGTGATGATGGGATATTCACCTGACCTCTGTTCGTTCCAGCACGTCCATGTCACACCGGGTGTGCGCACAAAGAACACAGTGGCAAGGAAAAGCGTCTGGACAACTTTCAACTTCATGGACATCATTTTTTAACATGAAATAAGTATTATATTCTTGTAACTGTAACACAAGCACGTTGGCTTCACCGATAATATCAAGCAAGGTTATGTATCTCTGATCTCTTGATTGTTGTGCGTGTGAGTTTTCCGTTCGTGTAAATCGACTCCAAATCGACGATCCAAATCAACTCCGAATTCCGTAATGTCTCCCCGTTCTCAGGATAGCAGCCGGCAGAACTCGGAGGCCTTGCGACCCCAGCCTACGAGACCAGTCGTTCATTATCCAGAAGAGCTTGATCATGCACCATCAGCACAATATTACAACACTCCTCCAAAACTGGACTCTCGCGCTTCTTCGTTTGCTGGTACAGATGAAGACGACGACGACGACGACGAGTTGGGCTGGAGCGGCGACGAGGACCTAGCAAATGAAGAAGCTAGGTTCGAGCAGCGAATGGGGACGAATCTCAAGGCGAGACGCTGGACGTTTTGGCGGTTCGTCCGCTTTCGGCGTGCATGATTAACCTCACTGAAACTATCACAATTGCAGCCTGTTCTCCCTCTTATTTTCCTCCTTGATTGGCTCCATCTTTGTCGCTGGCCTTCTGGTGACTCCTGCCCTGCTCGTCCATTTTTTGTGGTATAAACCGCATCCAACTAGTCATCGACACTATGTGGCCCAAAATATCAACGCTTGGCTATTCTGGGCAGCAGCGAATGTTGTCGTATCCTGGGGCCTCGCAATGATCGTCGACATCATACCCATGATAGCCCGTATTTTCATAGCCGTTTCGTGGGGTCACGTTTCCGAAGAGATAAAAAGTCACATCGAGTTATATGTCTCTATCAAGGGTACTATAAAACCGGTGCTGTACGCTGCTAGTTCCTGGCTCAGTTGGACCATCCTGTTCCAAAACATATTTAAGTTGTACAACGGTGCCCCCGACGGAGCGAGCTATGCTCCGTACACAGATCGCGCAAGTGTTCCAGAGTGCTTCGTTGTCTATGAAGAACTAAACGAGACCCGCAGGTTTCTGAAACCATCGAGTTTCTGTTCTTTTTAGCACTTGTAATATGCGCTCAAAGGATGCTGTCCCAGGCTATTGGTGAGATTTACCCAACCGTTATTCGCTATACTCATCCACGCCACAGCCTTCGCATTCCATCGAACTGCTTATAAGGAACGTCTTGAAGAAGTCAAGTGTGGTCTGCGCGTTATTGAAAAGCTCCGCAAGTATAAACCCCGCATTCGGAACAACCATAATCATTCTACCAGTGGGCATGGCATGTTTCACCTTGGCTTCATTTACCCATTCGGCGGTCAACACGACGACCAAAGTTTCGATGATGGTAATGATGCTGATGCTGAGGATAGCAAAGGAAAGGGGAAGCAAAGACAAATGGGTTCGATATGTCATGATGCTTCTTCGCCTGAGTTAGAACCTATGAAGACACCCACGAGCCAACCTACTTCCAATCAATCCCACGAAAGGTTGAATACATACCACGAATACCCACCTTCGCACCACCGTGCTGCAAATCTTCACACGTATCAATGGGAAGAGCACAATCCAGCTGTTCAGGCTGTGCGAGTGATCAAGTCGGCTGTGTTGCATGACGCTCGCAATATTCAGGGAAACGACGACGATCTGAATTGGCTGGGATTGAGCATCGATTCACCCCAAGAAGCCAAGGTATTATTGGATTTCATTCATACATAACTATGTCGATTAACTGGATGCAATAGCGACTGGCGCGGGCTATTTATAAAACCTTTCGCGATCGTCGCAGGACCTACCTAACATCGGAAGACTTCAAACCCGCGTTTACTACTCAGGGTGAAGCGCAAGCTGCATTTCGAGTTTTCGATAAAGACAACAACGGTGATGTGTCACGGTCCGAAATCAAGGCTACTATCCTACGCATATACAAGGAACGGCGATCCTTATCGCGGAGTATGCGTGATATTGGAGAAGCTCTCAAAACACTTGATTACATATTACTGTTCTTCGCCTTTGTCGTTTTGTTTTTTATTTCGCTGAGTGTATTTGGCCTCAACATCACGCAGTCACTGACCAGCATGTATTCGTTGGCGATTGCTGCGAGCTTCATTTTCAAAAACACGGCTAGCAACATGTTTGACGCGATAATGTTCCTGTTTGTGACTCAGTGAGTTCATTCATCCGGCTTGATTCCATCCTTACTGACATCTTGTGAGCCCGTTTGACACGGGTGATAGGTGTTTCATTGAAAGTAAGATGTCGTATACAATTGACGGCAGCGAACTAATGTACCTTAGCTGAAAACCTGATCGTGAAGAAGATGGGATTGTTTGCAGTATGTCACCAGCGTCCGTTATTCCTGCATTGTGTATGGATACACCCATTTTTCAGACAGTATTCGCTCGGTCAGATGGTACTGAGTCATACTACTCGAACAGCCAACTCTTTACGAAATTCATGTAAGCCTCCGCCAATGAATTTGGTGATCACTGATGGAATAGTTTGCAGAACGAATGTTCGCCGGAGTGATGCATGTGATTATTCAGCTATCGTGATACATGACTGACTATTAGTACTCCAGAAAATGGTCGAATCGCTGACGATGCAAGTTGCTTGGCGTACTCCCTTGGAGAAGTTGGATGCGTTAGAGGCTCGTTTAAACGAATGGCTTGCTACGGAGGAGAATCGATGGTTTCAGCCAACGACGTCTATTTCACTGCAAAATATTTCATTTCAGCGACATCTGGAGATAACCATAGCTATCCCTCACAATTCGTACGTATGCTAGGCTGAGAGTGACGACTCGAACTGAAAACGTGCTTGTTTTTCAGGACGTGGCAGTAAGTGTGGATGTTCCGTCTCTGCAAAAGGTATCTCACTTGCGCCACAGAGACTGGGGGCTGACGAGCACGCGGAGAACTGCGTTCCATGCGGCTGTTCAGTACTACTGCCAGCAACTGGGTATTACCGCATGCGAATCCCCCATGCCGCTTATCTATCTCGAATCGGACTCGGCTCAGCAGTACACGTCCGAGCCGATTATGTCTGAAACGGCCCGTCGCAGTCAGGGTACGAATAATTTCCTGGGATTCACACCGCCGGGACAAGGAAGTTTATTGCGGGCCAGAAAGAGCAAGAGTCGGAGGGCTGTTTTGCAGGGGATGGGTGCGGATAATGGTGCAATGTGATTGTATGAATTGTCGTAATTAGGATAGATGCCAGCCCGCTTGCACGTGTTGTGATTAATCATTACGGAAGTCGGTATAAATACTAGGACGAGGTTGCTTGTCGGGTTTGCTGTCGTCAGTCAGTCCAACTTGGGCGGTTGCGGAAGAATAATGAGCGTCGCGGCAGATCTTCACGACCTCGAACTCATCTGGTAAGAAGTGCACCGACGCCGTTCTCCGCTTCCCCACTCATTTTCTTTCAGGCCATCCCCGGCTCCCAGAAACGTAGTTGTGACGGGCACTTTCGACCAGGTCAGCTCTCCGTCGTTGTCCCTTTTTTCGCCCTGCTCATCTCCTAACTCCCGTAGTGGTCTGCTTCCATTCGTTTGTCCAAGGACGACTCGGGGTTTTCCGGCACCGTCAAAGTTCCGTGGGGGCAGAAAGTCGCCTACAAGTACATCGTCGACGGCCTCTGGAGGTGTCGCAGCGATCGACCGCAGGAGGATGACGGACACGGGAACATCAACAATGTCACCCAGGCGCCCCAGAAGCCAGCGGCCCTTTCCGTGCCTTGCTTGAACATCCCAGCCGACGGCGGTGGCGAGGTGGAGGCTATGATGGTGACAGCCGTCGAATTTCTTCCTCCGGCTGACCTCACCTCGATCAGGGGGCCTCTTCTGATCCCACAGCTCACCGTCCAAGGGCTTGATCAGGCACCTTCCACGACCCCTATCAGCGAGGCAAAATTGGTACTTCTCGTCTGTTCTGCACCCCATCACACATTGAACAGCCCAAATTTAGGACACGGCCGCAGCTACGGATGGTGCTGTTTTTTCTGCTTCGGAGCCACTCGAAGAACTTGTCCCGGAAAAGGAATCTCTTTCATGTGATACCTCCGTCGACGACACTTCTGTTTCACCGATCAATCAGAACGGAGAAGTACATGACGTGCACAGCCTGGCGGCTTCTGCACCCATTCAGTCTACGAAGGAGGAGTCCGTCACCTCTCCTTCTGTACCGAATACCATAGAGAGGACGGTATCAACTCCTTTGGGCTCCGCAGCTCATGATCCTAGTCCATTGGCTGCCCGAGATGTCTTTGCACTCACCAATCCTGTCCAAGTCCCTTCTGCTTCAACCCCCGCTGCGGCCCCAGAACTTGCGGCAAACCAGCCCGAAGCGGAGCCCTCTGGAATAGCAGAAGAGAGTTATTCTCGAGAAGTTACGACGACTTCCACGACTCTTTCTGTTTCCACCTCCGTCGTTGCGACTCATAGGAAACGTTGGTCCCTGTTTGCCAGAATCAAACATATATTCGACAAGAACATTGATAAAAGGGGAAGAAAAGAGAAAACAAAGCATTAAGCCTGCTTATTTTCCTCTAAACGCTGGTAATTACATTCTATCGTCCCCTTATTATTGGATACCTTTGTGCACTTTACGACTTGTTATGTTCCACCTTTCGTCGGTTACGCCTACCTTGGATCAACTACCTCCTAGACTTAACTTTATTACAATTCCTGAGTTGGGCTCTTTGGGCACAAACACACGTAGAACGTGTACATAGTGTCTGTCACGCAGGTCTTATTGTTGTTGCAGTTTCTACTGGTGGACTTCTAGTGCAATTCCTGTCTTGTTTGAGCATGTCTGCAGGCAAACGATGTCACAAACGACTTACCAGCAGCGATCGTTTCCCCACCTCGTCTTAACAGAATGCGTCCCATGTCCTTGTTCACAGCAAACGGCTCGATCGGAATAGGTCTCGCACCAGAAGAAAGCCCGTCGCTTCGTAAAGTAATCTCGACCTCTGCAGACGTTCCCTTGGTCAAGACGCTATCACCCTTGCTCAGCCGGGACGGGCATCTTCAAAATAGAAATAAAAAGTCATACCGTGGGTTTTCCTTGGTTACCGAACCCGTCGCTCGGTCGATGCTCGCGACGAGTTTGGATACCGTCGCAGGTACGTCTCGAGAATGATGAAAGAGTTCGACCTGTCCAGTCGGTTCCGGTCAACAGGTCAACACGGCAACCGCAGGAAGAAAAAAAAACCTACCGAAGCACCACTGGTAATCGGAATTTGAATTTCGAAAACGATAATCCGCGCACTGAAACGAGTCGCAAGAGGAACGAGCTCGTTGGGCGGACAGAGTACGCTGCCGATATGGAGATGGTTTGGATCGATGGCAGTCAGGTAGAGGGTGACGTTGGACCCTGCAGCGGCCCAGGGCACGCTTCGTTCGTCGATATCAATCGCTAATGCTACGGTCAGAGGAAAAGGTATATGAGAGTATCGTTCTTACATCTGACCACAGCGAAATGGTCTCCGGGTAGAACTCGCAACCGTTCCCCAAGTTGCACGACGCCTCCACATATTCGACCTGTCACTCCTATGCCAGAACTTTGTCCTTTAAAGACGTTCGAAATCGGGATTCGCAGAGGCGATTCGATGTTTCGTACTGGGGGTTCCAGCTTATCTTTTTTTTTTTAAATGTAAGAAGTACGTCAACAAAGTTGTTCAAAATCGCACCTAAAAGATCTACCAGGGTTGGTCCCCTATACCATTGCGACAATACGGATCCTTCAGGAACCCTTCGCTGGACAAGATTTACACCAAGCATCGCGCCCACCGGTACGAAACTGGTTTTTGAAGCCTGAAATCCTGATTGACCAAAGAATGTCTTCAAATGGTCGCACACTTCCTCGTATCTAGCCCGTTCCCAGTTGACCTAGAGTGATATTCACCAGTGAGTATGACAACTTATACTCTGCGACAACGAACTTGATCCAGCTTGTTCACTGCGACTACCACTTGTGACACCCCAAGGCTTCGCACAAGGACCAGATGCTCGCGAGTCTGTCCGCCGCGCTCGAAACCTGCCTCGAATTCTCCCGTCGTAGCATCGACGACGAGGAGTGCGCAGTCGGCTTGAGACGCCCCTGATATCATGTTCGGGATAAAATCTTTGTGTCCGGGTGCGTCTAGGATCGTTATCTGACGGTGCGGCGTCGAAAGGGATTGCATCGCGATGTCCATGGTGATTCCCCTTTGGAGAGCGCTCAATTGATTAGCACCAAATACCAATGAAAACGGACCGTTCCCGTTCTTCCTTTGTTCCATCAAGTTCCCAAGCCCAACTGAAACTACTTTTCCCGGCCCTGTTGCTCTCCCTCTCGTTTACATGACGTGACTTTTCATTGACGTGCCCGAGCTCGTATAGTAATCGGCCCATCAATGTTGATTTGCCAGCGTCAACGTGCCCTTGGAGAGTGATCAGATGTGCGAGCATTAGATCATTTCCCTGCACTCACCGATAACAACTAAACTAACACCTTTCTTTGCATCTTGGTCAGCCAACTGAAGCTCTCTTCTTACTTCTTCTAGTAACTTTTCCCTCTCCAATGTTACCTTGGGGATGTGCTCGTCCGCTCCGGGAGAATCTTCTTCCTGAGGTTGTAAATTTGCCGCTGAAAGATCAAGCAACATTTGATGATCCAAACCCCAGCTGTTCGTCCTGATAGGTGTGGCCGCCCCCGATCGAGAACTGGTACCAGCCTTCTTCGAAGATTTAGCAGGGGTTCCAACAGTGGTTGTCGGGGTGTTATAACCCGATGTGGATGGTGTCCACGACGCCTTCTTCTGAGTAGCAGCTTTCTGAGCCTTATCGCGCTCTTTTGCGGCTGGAGTGAGGAACATGGGAAACAGATTAGCACAAAACATTCCATTGAAACAACAACAGCAATAATAAGAGTACATCTAACAATACCATCAGAACGAATAGAGATGAATAAATATTGAAAGAAAAAATCGCGTTTCTGTGAACCAGTGCATCACCGCCGCTGTGACAAGGAGGTTCCGCGACGAGCGTTGAATACAATGTCGTCAGGACTAGGAATATCAAATGCGAAGGAAGTGGACCGAACGCTCAGGTCAGGGGAAGTGGGCGGATTTTCCCGGCTCCGTCGGTGTTCGTCTAGTCCGTGACTAAGAGTAGATTTGCTTCGAAGGAGTGATGCCTGGTACATGTCAACAAGATGCAGCTCTTCTCTCCCATACTTGGGTGCTTTGCAGTCCTTGTCCTTGACTTCGGAGAGCGTCAGGGGATCATCGAGAAGTAAGGAAGCGAAGGCCGAGGGCGACGCACGGGAGCGAGTAGGATTTGGCAAGAAGAAAGGGGATGAAGGGGGCAGTGAGCCCTCATCGTCAGTCGCGCTCGAATGAGATGGTGATTTAGCCTGAGCTTTTTTCACTTTCAATGCCAATTTGGATGACCGGCTTTCCGAGTCTGGCATCTGCACCAATGGGACAGGCTGTAGCGTTTGTTTCGTCGAGAGACTCTGAAGTGACTGGTATGAAGTCGTTATAGCCGTCGTTGCAGTTGCCCCATTCGCGATAGGAGTCAAATACTCTGTATGAGATTTGGGAAGTTCCTTTGGAGGTGAAGCTGGAACACTCGGAACCAAAGCGTGAGAATTGGCCTTGGCTTGAGCAAGCTTCGCTAGTTTGGACTCGGGGCGTGTTTTCACGTCTGGCTCATTGCGTGCCACAAGCAGCTCAGTGGGAATAGCCGGGCGAGTGCGTCCCTCTTTGATTGTAGAAACAGAGGTGTCGGACATACTGTCCGTTGACTTTGCTTGCTGGTCACAGGCTTCTAGATCCATAGCAGTCTGTATCGCCTTGCGCACATGAGAAGACATGGAAGAGGTCGTCGTAGATGGTGCTTTGACTAAAGGGAACGATTTTACTGACGCCGAGAGTGTCGACCTAGGGATGGACGGCAACGACCGTTCAGAGATCTCTGATGGCGGTGGCTTGACGGTTGTGGCACGCGAAGCAAACGAAAGCCGTGATTCAGCAGATGGGCGCAGAGCCGGATATGTGAGCACAGAGGTTGTCTCTAAATCCGATGAACGAGAACTAGATATTGTACTGGCGCGTGAGCTTGCCAGTTCCGCAAGCTTGGAGCGTTTCGAGGGGGTGCGATACGATAGGTCCTTTTCCGGTAGCGGAGGAGGTTTCTCGCTGGACTTGGATACCACGTCCGGTATTTCCGGGATATTATCTGTGGCCGGTATCGAAATACTAGGCACTCGTGGAGGAGACATTGGTTGCTCAGATTGAACCTCTGATTCCGCTAGCGTGTGAAGGGATGGAGCAGAGTCGTAACTCGAAAGTCGTTTCACGGCTGAAGGAGACGGGGAAGGAGTTATTCTATTTGGGTCAACGAGCTGGTATGGATAAGCATCGTTCGGATCTTCCGTGAATACAGTGAGGGACAATAATGTGACACTTGTGACGACACTCACCAATAATTTGGTCATAGGGCGAGGTTGTCTCGCTGGAGGATAGCCTCCGGGGATTATTCATTGCAACCAGCTGCTGCCTGGAAGGCCAGTGGCGAGAAGGCTCGGTACGCTCGGTAAGTTCCGTTATCGTGCTGAGACGTGAATGACGATCGAGAGGCATCAAACTCGGTGATAAATTATCCGTCTCGACGTCCTGGTTGTAACTGACGTATTGATCAGGCGGAAATTGGCCTTGTTGTGCCAGGACAATCAAGGGAACGCGCGGTCGTTCCAAGTCTTCCGGAGCATATTGTGTGGGATCATGTGGCGCTGAGAAGTTGATTCAGGAAGCAAGGAGACACAGGGACGAGATATGCACCTTGATGTGACTCATTTCCTTTTCGGCGAAAGCGGGACCACCAGTGGGTTTTAGAACGGGAGGGAGTAACATCATAAAGAGAAAGGAGCAAAAGCAAAACTACCTTAACAAGGAAAGAAGAAACCATAGCTCACCTTTCCGATCCCTTGCGGCCGCTCTTCGGTCCTGCTCCTCTGGGAAGATTGAGAAGGAGGGTTGGGTAAAGGGAAGACGACGAACCGAGTAACCAAGCGATGGATTGTTCAATATCGAAGTAGAATTGCCATAGCGTGTCCTTGATGATGGCATCGTCGAGACCGGAAGTAGCTTCATCGCCAACTACGGCCCTGATTTGTTCTGATCCGGCCTCCATCTGAGCTGTACATCGAGTTGGATGAAGGAAATGGGAGCGAGCGGGGGGATGACGCACCATGTTGTTCATCGGTCATATCGTCACCTTCATCGTCGAGCGCAGCGTCATCCAGCTCAGCTGTTAAAGGGATGGTAAGTGAGAAATCTGCAGCTCGAAAGCGAGGAGAGAGCTGACCATGAATGTCAATGTTCCGGACGAGCCTGTGCCGCGACATATTCTGAGGAGATCGTAGTGGTTGATATGATACAAGTCACGACACTCCAAATACAGTCAAACACGCGTCCTGTCCTATTACCTTTACCACTGCTCAAAATGTGGTCCAGACTCGCGTTTTCACGCCTGCAGCAACGCGTACGCGTCCGTCTGAGTCCCGCGTTATTTTTTTTTCCTGACCGTGTTGCAACAGAGTTTTTCGACTACATCGGCTCATTCTTATGACGTCGCGAAACTTGTCCTCGTCGGTCGTCTTGGCAAAGACCCAGAGCTTCGTACGACCAAGAACGAGAAGGAATATATCTCGTCAGTCTCCCCCTCTCCCCCCTCCTCGGCCCCTTACCGCCTGCCAGGTACTCCGTTGCAACCTCCAATTTCCCCCCTCCTCCACCAAACCCCGACGGTTGTACGCCCCGTTCTCCTTTTGTCCCTCCGTGCCCTCACCTCTGTCCTAGCTCGGGTTGAAAGTGGTGTCACCTGGCACCATATAGTCTCCTTCAACCCCTCTCAGAACAATTATCTCAAAACGCTAAACAAAGGCTCCAAGGTTTATGTCGAGGCCAACTATGAACTCCGTGATCCCGATCCAAACGCGGATCCATCTTCTCCCTCTGGACAACGCCAGATATTCCTTAGGCATGGTACGTCGTCCCTTTCTCCCCCTTGGTTTCATTTCACCTATTTCGCAGAGACCATCCGGGTACTAGGTGCGCCATCGTCGCATCAGCAAGACGCAGACACCCATTAGTATGACGCTACCCTGTCCCCTATTTACTTCAATTCAAGTCCCTACTCCGTAATTCAGTGTACCTCTGTCTACTGTACGTGGCTCATACATCCTGTTCATCATCATATGGCGTGTGTGGCCGCAGGTGTTCCGATGCCATTTCTCCACCCCATCCCTTCTCCTGGTGAACGTAACGAACGTCAGACTGGCTGTATGAGCTTACCGCGATACTGTCCCTATGTTCTTGATTTGCTAGAGTCGGAACTGGTGCTTCGGTCTGCAGTACCGAAGAGGAGATGGAAAGCCGGCTCGACTGGCTCTGCTTCTTATGCAAGTAGTCACGGATGGTTATTGACATGAGCTAGTTGGCGCGTCAGTCGGTGAAGCGTCTCATTGCGAACGACGCACTCTGTGATCTTCCTGGCTGGAACCAGAGTAACAGGCTGCCACAGCAATAGGACAGCAGGGTGCATTCTACCGATCGAACTGAGCCATTGTATCAAAGCCTGACGAACTATCATACTCACATCTAACCATATCGGAAAAGCTGAATGGCAGAATCGAATGAGATTTGACCGTGGCGCTGAAGCGGACTCACCTACCTCCTCCGCGAACGGCAAAATCACCTTCTACGCCCATCTGTTTTGCTGTCTTGCCCATTGCGCTCATGCCCTTCTCCACGTAGTAACTTGAGTGGCTGGTCCGCTTGACGACTGAGACCATGCTTTCTAGACATGCCCAGCTATCTAGGCTGACATCACCCTCCCCAGAATGATGACCAAGGTCACCTGCAGTACACGCAAAGAGTGTATGACCGGCGATGGTCTGTATTGAGATGACCATGCCTTTGCCTTTTATATGGCGAGAGCTGCCACGAAAGCGCTTGCGCAGGGAGAGGCCAAGCGTGACCGCGTCTGTAGCCGAGAAGGTTGAGAAACGGCATGTGCTCTCTTCCTTGAGCGTTTGGTTCGCAATGTCGGCGTCAGAGGGTATCATTGCGTGAATCGAGGAGAACATGGAGTCAAGGTTGCGGAGTAAGACTACGCCACAAAGCTGTTCGGGCCAAAAGTGTTACACGGTTGAAACGTAGCATGGCCTTAAGTAGTCTCGGCAACGAAGCAAATTACTATCAACACGCCAACATTTACATATTCTCCTTCCACGACCATCCAGAAGAATGTCTCGCAGTGCACCGATCGAACAATCGCGATATGAGGTCATGTGACCAACCTCAATAAATCACGTGTTAACTTCACTTCATCCCGTCGCTCATGCAGTTTCTTCACGACATTCGCGGTGATCCGCTCAAGCCCTCTCTCTTTGAACTCACTGCACAGGAACAACTCAGAGACCTCCTCCAACCCGCACTCAAGTATGTTCTGGCTGTAAGCGTCATTTCGTCATCACGTACGTTGCATATCATTCGAGCTATCATGTAACAGGTCTTTGCGCAACGATACCCGCGATATCTCATTCAAATCGTGAATCGCCACGAAGAATTCTATGCCATTATCATGTTTTTTGTAGAGCGGCACTATCTCCGCAAGCATAGTGAGTCAGTTTCTCACCAAGGGACTTTGTTTAACGATTCCAGACGCGTCCTTTGCGGAGAACTTTTATGGCCTGAAGAGACGTAGGCACCCTTGGATATCTACAGAAAGAGCCAACGCTGCTGTTCGTGGCGTGCCTGTCACAGAAAAACTGAGGACAAGGGAATTGTGGCAGTCGCTGTTCTTCCTGGTCTGTTCGTTGATTTTGCCCAATACCGTGTTTGCTGAGTTGAACAGATCGCTGTCCCGTACCTCAAAGCAAAGAGTCATGATTACTACGAACAACTGGGAGGAGGCATATCGTCAGACATATTAGAAGACGCCGGCGACGGTCGTCGCATACACGCACTTACTGATGACGTATGCTACCTCTCTGTCATACATGACGATGCTCATGGGATACATGACAGTCTCTGGCAGGGCGTTGGCGTCGCGCATACAAGAAGATTTTCCCTTGGCTGAACACTTCATTTGAGCTGTGGCTGCTTGCCTGTAATGTGGCATATCTCTTTGAGCGCACCCCCTTCTACCGTCCATGGTTAGCGTGGATGAGTGTGGATCTACGGCGGTTGAGTGCGGACGACTTTGTGAGCGGAGTAACCATGTCATATTCACATGCTCATTGCTTGCAGATCGCGACTAGTATGGTGCAGGGTACCACTCCTCCCGTGAGACTAGGGATCGCACAGCGGCTGAATCGGCTTCTCACCAACATGCCGCAATTGACACTCGACTCTTTGAGGCTTCTCTTGCCGACTGCCATCTTCTTCATCAAGTTTTTGGAGTGGTGGTATTCTCCAGGGTCTCCAGCACGTTCGTTGTCGATATCCCCCCCTGGGTTGGCTGTCCCACCTCCTCGGATGCTCCGACCACTCCCTTGCGGGATACCCGTGGACGGCACGATGTTTGGGCATTGTCCATTGTGTGAAAAGCCTATGAACAATGCTACCGCTCTGCCGTCTGGCTACGTCTTTTGTTACCGTTGTGCGTTTGAGCACGTCGAACGACACGGCAAGTGCCCGGTGACGTTATTGCCTACCAAGGTTTGGCAGATGAGGAAGGTGCTAATCTGAGAGCTGGAGGATCGAGTAGTGCACGTTGACATAAAGACGTATGTAGTAGCTAGAAACTCTGATACATCTGATGACGCACGTGCATGAAATTTTGGGAGGATCGCCCCGTAACAAGAGGTGATATTTATCTGTCTCTCGAGTGGCATTTCTTGTTGGAAATCTCTAGCATGGTTTGAATGCTCCACCTCGAGACCATCTTCATCTCGTCTTTCATCCTCCATCTGGCATGAAGGTCTGCAATCATTCTCATCGCTCAGGGCCCTCCTGCTAAATTACGGCTAGTTTGGAAAGCAAATCCAGGCAGAACAGGTCCCAGGATGGTCTGCATACTATCTCGACTACAAGTTCCTCAAGAAAATCATTTCTTCATTGGCAGCAAATCGACCTGCCTCCGAGGCTGCTGCCTTGGCACTGGGGGTCCGCCCCGCAGATCTCTTGAACCCGATCAGCCCTTCGATCACAATGTCTTCTGCCACCGACATCCCAAGTGATGAGCTCCCCGATGACCCAAACCAACTACCCATCTTCTCGTCACTCAGCCAGGACAGCGACAGAAGTGCCGACTTCCAGGCGCACAAAGCCGCTTTTTTCTTCAAGCTCGAGCGTGAGCTTGAAAAGGCACGTGAATCTACTTTTAACCCCGGTCCAAATCCAACACCGGCCTGTCTAGATCAATAATTTCTACCTCCAAAAGGAAGCAGAGCTAAAGTTGCGTCTCGAAACGCTACTCTCCAAGCGCCGCGCCGCGGCCGTGAGAGGTCTTCCCGACTCCACAGATGGCTCAGCGATGAATCATGTCGAGTGGATCGCCGTCGAGGAAGGCTTCCGTCTGCTCGAAAGGGATCTAGGCAAACTACAGGTAACTATCGTGGTTCTTTGTGTTGGATGATCGCTCACACTATACGTCCAGCAATTCGTAGAGATCAACGCGACGGGTTTTCGGAAAATCTTGAAGAAATGGGACAAGCGCTCGCGATCGACAACCAAGGAGCTCTATCTGGCTCGCCAGGTTGAGATCCAGCCCGTGTTTAACAGACAAGTGATTTGAGACCGCTCGTTGCTTGTCGTATGCTCACACCTAATCTTAAAAGCTCATTGCAGATTTCTCTGATATTGTGGCGGCAAGCCTTTTAGACCTCACTGATCTCTCCACCGGAATCAAGTTTGAGGGGGCTGCTGCTCAAGATGTTCTGGATCTCCAGCTCAGCATCGAGCGGAACATGTACTCTGGCCCGTTTCGCGAGTTTGAACTCGATTTGCGAAAGGCGGTGGAAAACTCTGACGAAGCCTCTGTCAATGATTTGGTGCGACACTCTGCCATGCTTGGGTCCCAAAACGGCGGAAAGGCCAACATCACTCGTGTGCTTTGGAAAGTCATTGTAGACGCACCTGAGGAACTCGGAAACCTTATCCTTGCCAGCGTCGAGGCACCCTTTGATTTCGGATTCGTCGACGATATCAATGGGCGAACATGTCTGCACGAAGCTGCAGCCGCAGGTTCTTTGCGTCTCGCGAACTTGTGTCTTGAGAGAGGGTCGCAGAGGGAAAAGTTGGACGTCTATGGACGATCAGCTCTTCATTATGCGGCTGTACATGGCCACGCGGAGGTTTGCAGGCGACTATTGGAAGCTGGCGTTTCGCCACACGTACTGGACGTGGACAATTGCAGTGCTGTCGTGTATGCAACCCTCAGAGGTTGTGCTGAATGTGTGCGGGTTTTGGTATGCAACCAGTGTATCGCCCCACAGTCATCATCTCCAGATTCTAGCCTCGTGCCTCTATCCATAGCAAGTCAATACGGGTACACGGATGTCGTCTCATTACTGTTAACTCAAGGTGCGACATGTACTCCCAATACAAACGGAGAATTTCCCATCCATCTCGCTGCTCGCGAAGGTCACGCGGATGTCTGCAGGCTGCTTTTAGGTCAAGACGGATGGGATCTCCCGGACAAGTATCATGAATGGACGCCACTGTTTCATGCTGCCCGTAATGGTCATACCCCATGCCTACACATTCTTCTCCAAGCTGGCGCCCGTGTTGATCGAACAGACGAACTTGGCCACCAAGCAATACACTACGCAGCATGGTTCGGTCATCGTGCTTGCGTTGATGTGCTTCTCAAAGAGATGCCAAAGGAATCTCTCGTCGTTTCTTTCAAACGGATTCCTCCACCTCCGCGGACTGTAAGCGACATGCGAGTCGATGATCCCGATTCCATTCCATCCCTATCTTTGCCTCCGCCTATAATGTCACACCGAGTCTACGGCCACAATTATCTCGACAAGAATTACTTGGTGATAATCACCCTAGGCTCTGCTCCTGACCCTAAGCGGTCCGGAAAGGCTATCAAATTTCATCCCCGTCTGTCAGACTCAATTTTAGCACAAAGCATATCGCTACCTTCACCAAACCGACTAAAAATGGTCATCACTGCAGGTCCTGGAGTCAACGCTCCTCCATACACTATACCCCTTCCACAGAAAAACAGCTACGATACGTTTGTGTTCCAGGCACCTAGTTTGAAAGACCTTACGTTGGAATTTTCAATTTACCCAAACTTTGGTACCAAAACGATCGGTCGTGCTGTGGCGCATCCGTCCATCTTTTCCTCGCTCGACGGTACGTTCACGACATTATCCATCTTGGATCATCGTCTGCACAGTATTGGGGAGGTATGGACATAACCAGGTCTCTGCGGCATAAAGACTAACGTTCACATATAGGTTAGCTTCTTTGCCCATGTTATTACGCCGTTCCAGGGCATCACCCTGGAGGTCGGGGGAGCTGTCGAAACCTATTGGAAATCCCTGACTCTGCCACAGGGTAGTCCCTTGAACTCTGGTCCTCAAACATTGCCTCCATGGCGACAATCGCCCAGATCAATGGATTCCACGCACACATCCCCATCGATCCACTCGGCGCCCGCCTCTCCCTCGCACACAGTCACCCTCTCTTCACTATCTGGAAATTACGTCTACGCAGTTGTCCAAGCCACACGAGATCTTCAACCGGTTATATACGCCGAGCGCATGTTGCCAGAATCGTCGTATGATCTGGGCGTTGCTGATGTGACGGTTGCTCAATTCGACGCGTTGGCGAATCGACTGGATAGGGGAGAACAACTCATTCGCCGAGCGACTTCCATTCAGGATTGGTATCGAATTCTACCACGGATCATGTTGCCACTATCGCGCTTCATGCAGGTGCGCTATCGCTCGTTCTATTTTCATGCAACCAAGGGTGACGGGACCTCTAAAGTTACTGCCCGTTCATCTCGGCTTGACGCTCGAAATAACGCTCTTTCCGAGTCAACACGTGAGACGACTGGACCTCAACATGAGCGTCAACGCGGTCTGCCGTACGATCAAGCAAACGTCTTTCGGTGGGGCCATTGCACGTCGACGTATCGCGTTTACTTCCTTTTCTCCGCGCGTTTGCGCGGCGCTGAATTGGAAACAACCGAATTGTATGCACTCCTATATGTTTCCATTCTCATGTATCAATCTCACGTCTCGCTTCGACATTAGATCCGGTCTTCTTTTCGTCCAAATGTGGCCACGTCAAGGACTATCGGGCAACGCCGTCAAGCCCTGACCTTCGAGACGCTGGGGACGATCAGTACTCATCCAGCGTGGCGGAGGGCGTGGAATTCGCAAAGACGAACAACCTTTTGGGCGTCTTCTTTGATTCTGAGCTATTGGTAATACATGACGTTCCCTTTTTGCTGTTTTGGCATGCTCACCCGTTTTTTTTTTTACATCAGCTTCGAGTTCCCTCGCTCATCCAAGGCATCCGTGATGCTGGCCTGTTGGTGGGCATCCACGGCGGTCCGTCGTCCACTAACGTCACGTCCCAATCGGCACACGTGGATGCCTACGTTCACGATGGCATGGTAGTGTACACGGACCACACCACGAATGATTCAGATTAGGTCTATTTTACGTCCTGCTGTATTTTCTATGATGGAGGATACGATAGCCGAGTGTGAAGCCCAATTAATAATACGCTCGTGTGATTTTTGATACATTGCGTTGATATGAATGCGAGAATTCCGAATGACTGCGCAAAATGCCCATTTTTTGTTCTCTAAATTGAAGTCCGCATCATATAGATGCCTTGTACAATGCGGCATATGAACCGCCCTTCTTGAGCAAGTCTTCGTGGGTACCAAACTCGGTTATCGTCTGGGAACCACGGCCATTAAATGTCTGCAGGACGGAAAGGAGCTGGACATTATGAACACATACCCCTCGCTCCATCATCGCGATCTTGTCGGCGCGGCGCGCGGTGGAAAGCCGGTGGGTAACGAAGACGACAGTCTTCGTCCGATCGCCCGACGGGGAACGTGAGACACGTTGAATGGCATCAAAAATCTTATTCTGGGCATGCGCGTCTAGGGACGACGTCTGCCGGACCTGTTGAGTATGATGCCATAAGGTGTGGGGGCTGTCCACGTACGGGTTCGTCAAACAGCAATAGGTCGACCTCTGGTCGATCGGCTCGCATGAAGGCGCGGGAAACTGCTATTCTTTGCCACTGCCGTGAAGATTGAGTCAACGAAAAGACTTATTGTGATGAGTAAGACATACTTCGCCACCAGATAGCCCATGCTGTTGACGTGAGGTCATCCCGTTCCCAAAAGTGCCTGGATAAGCAGGGGGCAGCGCATCAAACCCCGAGCTGTCCAACTTCGTCTTCAAACCGTTCGGAAGGGCGTCAATAATGGTATCTGCTCCACCCAGATGGATGGCGCGGGAAACCGCAGCATGTGATTGCAACTTTTGAACGTAGCCGAGGCCGACGTTCTCCCGAACAGTGGCGTTGAACTTGGAAAAGTCTTGAAAGACTGCTGTCATATGACGGTGGTATTCGGTCGGTGACAACCGTCGTACGTCGACACCATTGATAAGGAGATCACCGTCGTCAAAGTCCAAAATTCGCAAGAGGACTTTGGCAAGGGTGGACTTGCCTGTTTGAAGGACATTAAATCTAATTTAGAACAAGTCAATGTCCGGAACTTACCTGATCCGTTGTATCCGACAATCGCAAGGCATTCTCCGGGCTCTAGGGTAAAAGTGACGTCTTTGAGTGAGGCCTCTTTACTTCCGGGGTAAGTGTATGACAAGTGCCTGTGACGCAGGGTGAGCACTCTTGGACAGATGAATTCTGAATGAAGGCAAGGGACCTGGCTTCGATTTTCATCCCACAGGGCATACTCGCATAACTTATGACGTCTTCCTCCATCGGGTCTAGTTCGGGATGGATGTTCATGGCCGCGAAGAAAGCCCCCATCAAGAAAATACCCTGGAATGCCATACGCGTTGTCGTCATCAAATTTCCAAAAGTGAATACTACAGCTTGAACTGAGCTCCGATAGAGAGCCAGCGATCCGAGCGAGGCCGAGGACGACTGAAATATGAGAAGAAGAGGAAGCTGCGGAAAGGAAAGGGTGAGCACGAGCGAGCCTGACGACCGACCCAAAGACTCACGTTTTGGAGGGCGAACAAAAGGTCGGACACGTTGATCTGACTCATTATTTGAGAGAACGTCAACTGGCCTGGGGGTGCTACCTGACCGTCGTAGAGCAGGGTCTTTCTGGTGCTGGACCAAGATTGAAGGATCCATGGGCCGAGACCGAAGAGAAGGACTTCTGAGCGGTGAGAGTCGTTGTACGCGAGATTGCGCAACTTTTCCTGACGTTCGGCGGTGCGAAGCTCGTCGGGAGTGTAAACGACCTCTGGAGAGGACTGGGCACCGATGAAACGGTTCAAGAGGAGAGGGAACAAGGCAGAGAGAAGAGAGAGGAGCAAGGTTCCCAAGTTGGCGGAACCGCCGGTGATGGACAAGAGGACGAGGAGGTGGGAGGAGAGCTCGGACAGCAAGGCGAATAATTGAATAAAGTCGAAGGGGGAGAGGAGGCCAAAGCTGCCCATTCCGTTGAAGGAGCGAACGAAGAGGTCGGATTCCTGGAGACAGTCACGCACGACGGGGTCCGAGAGGGTCGGGATGTCGAGACGGAGACGCTGTTCGATTTGCTGGTACTCGACGAAGAAGCGTGCAGAGTCGTGTACGATGTTCTCGTTCCATGTGCTCGAGGGGAGTTAACGGCGGACAGGCCGAAGAGGGACGAGGAGACGTACGCAAAGGAGTCGATGGCAGTTTCGGCGGCGCGTCTGCATATCTCTGCGACGAGGAGACGGAAGATGCGGGACCAGGAGAAGCAGCCGGAGGAGACGAGCGTCTGGAGCTGCGGAATGACGGGGTGTGAGCGGGCGGGGAGGGGGAGTGTAGTGGAGCGCACCTCGTCAACGATCATGGCTTGGGAATAGCCCCTGAAGGCGGGGAAGAAGCCGCGGACGACGTGGAGGAGCATCATGAGGGAGGTGCGGAGGGGGTGCAGCGCCCAGAGGGTGGACATGAGATCGGGGAGACAGGCGCGGGCGATCTGGAGGGCGAGCCTGAGGTTTGTCTCGTTGACGGGCCGCTGTGCGCCGGGGATGAGGTGGCCCCTCCGGCGTGGGATCGTGCGGGAGGCGAGCCAGGCGCGGTCGAGGGCGGAGGATTTCTGGATGGTGCTCCGCCTCGGCCTCGGGAGGTGGCGCATTCTGTGGACGAGGAGATGGCAGTCGCACCATTGGCTGGGTATAAGAACAGTCGAGCGTCACAGCATTGAGATCCGAGGTCGTACTTTATGAAACTCAAACGAGGTGCACAGCCTCACTCAACCCCCGGCCTTTGACATAGCCGTTTATGTCCTCCTAGTCCAACATGCTCTCCCAGGCAACCGACATCTTGAACAGCCAGCCCGACACCGACACCGACACCGACCCCAACACCGCACGCCCCCTCCACGACGGCTACGGCTTTCGCCCCCCGTCTGGCACGTCCACTCCGCTTTCGAATCCGCCCGAGAGGGGCACCCCACTCCCTGACCCGAATGGCCTGGGTTGGCCAGGTCTGTCTCTCGTCATCGCGTGCCACAAACACGCCTCACCATCCCCCTCTAGCAAAGTCCACCATATCCCGTCTCAACGCCACCCCACTAGAGCGCGCTGCCTCCGAAAAGCGCATGACCGCTGCCGTCCGCACCATCCTCGAGTGCATTGGCGAGGACCCAGACCGAGAAGGCCTCCTTAGAACTCCCGAACGCTATGCACAAGCGATCATGTGGATGACTCGAGGCTACGAGGAACGCTTGGCCGGTACGCTTCCATCTTCACCCATCAACGCCACCCTGCATATCCTTCAGACGTCATCAACGATGCCGTATTCGCAGAAGACCACGACGAGATGGTCTTGGTCCGTGACATCGACATATCCAGCCTCTGTGAACACCACCTAGTTCCGTTCACAGGAAAGGTAGCGTCCTCTCATGTTCCGCTCCACCCACGATCGACCTTCCCTATTCTTAGGTCGCCATCGCCTACATTCCCAACCGTCTCGTCCTGGGTCTCTCCAAGCTCGTCCGAATCGCCGAAACTTTCAGCCGTCGTCTGCAGGTCCAGGAACGGCTAACCAAACAGATCGCAATCGCTGTTCAGGAAGCAATCAAGCCCCGTGGTGTCGCAGTAGTCATGGAGGCCACGTAAGTCTCTCTTATCTCTCTCTACCTCGTCCTTCCATTTCCTCCAGCCATATGTGCATGACCATGCGTGGCGTACAAAAGCCGGGTTCCATCACCGTCACTTCCTGCATGCTAGGTTGCTTCCGTTCACAGCAAAAGACCCGCGAGGAGTTCCTCACTCTCATGAAAAAGTAGACACCCTCTCCGTTCTCTCACGATTCAACGATTCAACTCGGAACCACCCCTCAGTATACTTATACTACTTATTACTAACTCATCTTAGTAACGTATCCAGATAACTATATGCAAGCAGGCTTAGTGGAGAGACAAAAAGTAACATACGCGGAAAATATACGATACACCTACATATCATCCATCGAGGATAATTAATCCTTTCTCGCCGATCGTGATTTATCCCCCGCCTGGGGGTCAATAGGCAGCGTCCTCTTCGCCACTCCGTGAGATGACGTATGCCCCGGGTAACGATTGCGATTAATCCGCGGTCGTTTCGGAGGCTGCGACGATAGATCACCTCCAGGAATGCTGTTGGCCTCCACAACGTCCTTTTCCCGATCTAAATGAACAAAACTAATAAGTTCAGCTCGGAAATGAATCCGTGACGGCTCACCAGTAGCCGTTCGTTTCCTATTATCACGCTCCTCGTCCTTGGTTGGCACTTCGGTCCGATAAGTCGTCGCCGACGCCTGAGCAGCCGAACGTCCAGCTTCTTTCTCGCCTATCCTCGCACGTAAACTGGAACCTATGTCTGCCGCGCCAGCCGTCGAAACTGTGTACGCGTGTGATCCATGGTCACGTTGTTGGCCTTTCCAGTCATTACCACCTCGGCTAGAACTAGCGTCGACCTTGCTTCCGCTCCTGGATCCGTCCACGGATGACATGGCCCTCGGGGCTGAAGGTGTGCTTGGTGGCAAAGTTTTCGGTCCGTCGGGTATTCTCTTTTCGCTGGGCTATTAAGTCATGCACATTAAACGTCCCATCCTTGTCCAAATCGCGTCAACATACCTTGTCGACAGACGTACGCGTATCTCCTTCAGCCGATTGCGGTTCTGCTCGACGCCTGTCAGAATCACGCGGTCGATCGTGACCTTCCTTTTCAGAGCGACGGCCGCGCTCCTCTCTATGACCATCCTTGCGCGAACTACGCTTTTGTGTGCGGTCCATCTGTCAGCAGATCAGCACGTCATGTGATAGTCAGAGGCAGAGGGTCACCGACATCGTCATCCGTAGGACGGCGTCTCTTGCCAAGTGCATCATCGCCGACTGGAGGTCCTGGGCGATTTCGAGTAGGGTCGGGTCGGGTAGGAAGGCTTCGAGACTCGGGAACGGTAGCGGAAGTGGCAGGCGCTAGCACCAGACCTGACCTATCTCGATCTTTGCGCGACTCGCGATCACGATCCTTGTCATCGCGACGATGGCGATCCCTGTCCCGATCCCTGTCCCTGTCCCGTTCTCTATCCCTCTCGCGACGATCCCTGTCCTTGTCCTTGTCCCGTTCTCTATCTCGCTCCTTATCCCGTTCTCTATCCCGCTCACGCTCTCCTTGTCTATCACGACCACGCTCTCGGTCGCGTTCCCTGTCACTTTCTCTATCCCGATCACCTTCGCGGACTGACGTACGGTGGCTAGAAATTCTTTCGCTTCGAGGACCATGAGCACCCTCTTTGCGTGAAGCTCGCGTCTCTTGCCGAGCCTCCCGTTCCGTGGGCCTCCCATCACCATAGTCTCCATCTCCAGCACCACGGTCAGAGCGACGTTCGCCACTCGCTCGACTCTCTAAACTGTGGTTCCTTGTACCAGGAGATGGGGTACGCCGACGCGGTAGTGGGGACGGAGCTCCAGAACCGGGCTGACTGCGGGTATCACCTGCCGATCGCCGGTCATCAAATTTTTCCGAGACGCGATAACCAATAGTTTGCTTCGCCGTCTCACGGAGCTCCTGCGCAGAAAGTGTCTGACTAGGGGCTGTCGGTGGTGGCATGCCATCTTGTATCTGCTTCTCATCCATCCTTGGTCTTGGGGATAGAGGGGGCTCTCGTGGACTAAGCGCCGCGTTAGATGATCGAGGCATCTTGGAAACCTCTTTGAGAATGGGAGTCGACAGAGAGTCAACAGGAATTGGAGGTAAAGAGCTTTGAGCAGGTGCAGATGACTGTCGTCCTCCGAAGCGCGATGAGGTCAATTCCTGTTGTGCATGTATTCTTCCCTCTTTCGATGCAGTTGTAGGAACGTCGACGTCCATGGCATCTTGCTTCGACTTGATGTCTCCCTCTGGCGCCGGTGATTCACTCCCTTTTTCTGGCCTGACTCGCTTCACCTTCTCCGGCCTGGGAATACTACTTGCGTTGTAAGTTATCGAGAACAAGGATCAAGTCAAATTGCACTCATACCTTTCAATGGCTAATTTCGCTAAGCTTGTCGATGTGGATGGTCTTTCATCTACTTGCGGCGTACTATTCGATGATTGTGTTCTCGGAGCTGGTGGGACACCTGAAACTGTATTGTTCTCACGCCAGGTGTCAGCTGTCGCAGGAACAGTAGAACCATTGAGTGGCTGTGTAGAGCGTGTCCTGTCGAGCCCCGACAGGCCAGGCTTTGGAGATGCGCCACCGTTCACCTGAAAAGGAGATTGGATAGGAAAATGCTCGCAGGATGAAAGCATTTACCTTGGAGGGTGTCGGCCGTGGAACTGCCCACTGGGACTCACGCTTCTTCAGGGCTGCAGAGTAGCTGCGGCGACATCAACAAACGTCCGAGAGGTGGAAGAATGTCTACTTACGCCTTGCTCAGTATCTTGAGATCACCCCGTTCCTCACCTTCAACCAGTTTGTCGATCATGCTATCAATGACGTGCCCATATTCGCCAACAGCTGCGAGAGGAAACACAGGAAGGATTTCCTTTAGCACAATAATGGCGTTGTACACATGCATGAATTCTCCTGTTTCGATGCAGCTGCAAAGACTCTTGAAAAAACGATCAGCATATCGCACTTAACCACTTATAGGTTGCTCACCCTTCCTAGCTTTCTGTGCCATTTACGGAGAATCTGTTTAAATCCCGACCATTGTAACAAATCTTCTGGTAAAATGTTTGTAGGGTCTTTGTTCGTCCAACGCGGCTGGAAGCCTGGAAGAAGAACAGTTCTTCCACCGATTTTCGTACGGTTGTCCTGGGCGAAGAGCTGTTCGTCTTGTACCCACTTCCACAGGTCGGTAAGAACCCCCAACAAAAACCGCCCTGGCGGTCCGATATTAGATGTTTTACGAACAATCATACATGATAAAAATTTTGAAGGTGCGTACCATAATTCTTTGCCTCGTATTCGCTGCACGAAAAAATGACCGTTTTGACATGATCTCCGAGTAGCTGGTCCCCAAGAAATCATTCACTGTCCTCGTATAGAACCTAGATGCCAACCTTGTCATAGCACATTAGAGTGGGGAAACCCGGCGTTCCCTGCGTGTGTATAACTTTGATGATTTGCGCGCAATAATCAGCGTCCATAGGTGATAATAAACAGCGTGGTTGAATGCAGTGTTCAATGATCGCAGATGCCAGAACCGTATAACGATGCTCCACTTGATAGAAGATAAGTCATTTTGCTATTAAAATTAGATCAAACTCACCATGAGCAAACCAGTGTTGCTTTTCTCGTACCAAACGCCTCAAGGTGAAAACTCTCGAAGTTGTCTGTTCCTTAAACTCTTGGGCTAATGTGCCGACAAACGTGTTACATCGATCACGTTTTGCTCTATGTGTGCTCGCAGTGAGCCTCTTTGCCCGATCAGAGGAGCGGTCGGCGCTGATGTATTTAGCATCTTCTTGTCGACTTAGGGTGCGCAGTGCAGCTCCCTCTTCGTCGTACCTCGCTGCAGGTGGGGAGAGATCGTACATTGACAATTGCCAAAATGTCAGATAAAATCCAGGGCTAAGTATATTCAGTTTAATTCAACGCGCTTGAATTCAACTTCACAATACTCACCCAATCACGTCAATCGCGCTGCTCTTTGCGATCTTCCGCACGTCTTCGAATAGTGCTTCCAGTCCAGGTATCCAGGGACTCTACGGAATGATGCTTGTCATTGAGCTGAATATTTCACTTTCAATGGCGAACGAACCTCAGCAGCCGGACTAGTTACCTCCATTTCGACTTCCATCGTGCTATCCTCGTTGCCTTCATTCAATGGTGGCTTTGACTCCGGATTCTCTCGTGGCGTATTGGTACCACTCGGCGACTCCATACGCGACGTAGAGGCAGATGGATCACGCTTCGCAGACAGGCGAGCCTTCAGACGTTTTTCGGCTTCTTCATTAGCGACACGTTCCTTCTCTTGCATTGACAGGGCGGTTTTCTGGGATATAGTCAGAATTCCGTCGACCACAGGTGTTCAACAATTTACCAAGAGAATGTTGTTAAGCATCGGACGGATGATTTGCATACAAATTGGAGCAGATATTCCGTACAACTCTCCAAGGTCAGCTAACGAAGGAAGGATCCTCTTCGCGTAGTCCTCGGGAGAAATAACAGATGCAGAAGTAAGAAGCTCCAAGTACTGCAGTAGCACACCGTGGGTCTGAATTGGGCAAGCGACTTTGAGACCAAGATGCGAGCACGACATGACGTGTAACCTACAGTGTCGAACAGACTTGCGAGGGACTTGAGATGGGTGTCTGGAGCCTTAAATACACAAGATTGACGTTGCTGTGCAACCTGGATAAGGAGAGGCAACGCCAAAGATGTCTCCAGTAATCCCTTTCCAAGCCGGTGAGGACCTTTGAGTGTTGCATCTCCGGGATCTAGGCGAGCTCCTCGTGTTGCAGAGGCTACCGCTTCAATACGTAGTGCCGGACCGCCCGCCATCGCAGCAATCTGTGAATCCGACAGACTTGGCAGAGGTTCAATGCCAGCCATCTTCCAGATCAGCTCGCGGAGGACCACTATTTCTGTCGTTTGGCCGTTGTATAATTGGTGTACTAGATATTTCAGGAGCGGAGACAAATCCGCGCTGTATCGCCGAAATAGCATACCCGTGAACGATGCGAGACCTGCTGTTGTCAGTCACAAGTGACAAAACGGCATAAGCTGACCTACTTTGCAACCAATCTGAGATATTCACGCCGTCGTCCTTCACCCGATTTTTGTACGGGTTTGATAGCGCATCAAGAACGATATAGACCAATACATCAAATCCCATGTTGGTCACATAACGGAGCGCTTGGATCACCACACCCGCTAGATTGTCATACGCCATAATTTGGTTGACGGCATTACTGAAGAAAACGCAGGGATTGGCGTGGGCCAATTTGGCGACGGTGCCTGAAAGCGTATCGATGGTCTGATGTGACAGCCGTCGTAATATTCCCTTCGATTCGCGGTCGGCTTGCACTTGACGTATGCGGAGTTCCGGATGGGAGCTGTAGGTACTTGTCTTCCATTCCCCGTAAAGTTTCCACCGAGTCGTTGTCTCATACTGTCGGATAATGTTCCAAATCTCAACAGTGCAAACAGCATTCCCTCGGATGAGAGGTAGAGATGGCAAGAAGTACAATCGCAAAAGTTTGAACCAGAACACACGAACAGGATTCGAAGGGTCTGGTTCTCCTGTGGGCTTTTTGGTGACAGGATCAAGAGGCACCTAAAAGTATGATGAATACAACAGCTACCCTCGGTATGATGGATTTACCGTGGACGTCAATTGCGACCTCCCTAAACGGGTTATCTTCGAAACGAACAACGGATCACGCGATATGTGAAGTCCAACAAAGCTCATAAGAGGTTCGATGACGTCAATCATATCCTCGAACGTCGTCGACAGCGGAACCCTCTCCGACCAGTTAGGGAAAAAGAATATGAACTCCGTCGTAGCCGTACTGGGAGGTGTCGGCGCCACCGACGTCAGCTGAGGTTTACGAGTAGGTGTAATGAGGATGCCAGTTGACCCATATCGAGCGCGAGGCTGGGTGAAGCTGAGATTCCGTTCCTTGAGAACAAACATTGTGTCGTAGAGAGGTGCGATAGAATGCCTAAGAACGCGAAGCGCCAAGTCCGCGAGTTCGGCATGAGCATCTACGAACCAAGGAAACTTGGTCAATATCGAGAAAGCGGGACGCAGAGCGCCAACAGAAAGCAAGGCGTTGACAAGAGCTGCCTTTTGATTGGCGGGACGTGGATCTGGTGTGCTTTTAGGTTCTTCTCCAGGCTCGGCACGCGCTTTGGGGACGGAGTTCGTGGACTCTAGCGGGGCGGCCATCGCTAGTTGAGTAGTCTTAGCGTCTGCGACTCTTTGGAGTACCTGGTCCAGATAATCCTTGTGATAAGACTCCATATCATCGTCAGAAGGCGACAGCTAAGCGTCTAGCATGAATTACAACTCGCATGACATGATAGAGCCACATACATGGGGATATAACTCCTCGAGCGAAATAAACCCTTCCCGTATCAAAATGGCAGCCGTAAGGTACAGACCCTTCGGTAATTGTTCATGGACGTCCAGGCCCTGCGCAAAGTCAAAAAAAAAAGATGTACTAATACTAGTAGCAAACCTGGTAATAAGCGAACTTGAAACCAAGGACTTGAGCAAGTACCCGCGACTCCGGACCGCTTTGAACCGGGTTCAGGTCCTTGTGGCTGAGAGATAGTGTTTCGGCGATTTCAAGGACTTCGTCGAGAGACTTCCCTCGATAGCGGTCGGAAGACGGAGCGGGAGGCATGCAAACGTCAAATTCACGGGTCGTAGAACGCCTAATAGAACCGGCCCATGGGGAAAAAGACAAAAGAGAAAGGAAAAAACTGTAGTGGGTAGTGATGTTGGCACTGAGAACATCGAGGATGATATCAAGGGCACGATTGGGATCGAGGTCAAAATATCCAATGAGGCCCATGATCTTGTCCCACACCAAACGGGAGCGGTCCTCTATAGATGCCGCACTTTCCACAGGTCTCCCATCCTGTGGAGAATGCGAAGGCCCCAGAGAGCTCATCACTTCCACGCATAGTTTACTGTAACCCTCGGACTGCTCTCGCAGAAGGTTGAACTTGTTTTGCTTGTAGCTGCGGAAGACCACGAACGTTAACAAAAGAATATATCACTGACGAGAAACTCACAGAAGACCAGTTCTCGTTCTAATCTCTTTCTTGTCAAACAAAGACCTGTCCGATACAAGACCAATATTGGCGAGAAGGCTTAATTCGAGTCGCTCCCGGCATACGGCTACATCGATAATGCCAGAGAACTAGAAAGAGAGTGGGTTTGGTAAACTACGGAGGTGCATAAATGCTCACCAGGAGCCTTTTGACTATAAAAGAAAGAAGTTCCTTGTCTTTGTGCAAGTCCTTGACTGCGGCTGGTTGTTCTGCAGTCATAGCCTTGGCATCCGTCACGAGTTCCTCCAGTTGCGCATCAATGGACCAGACGATGTCGACAAGCAGTTCTCCGAACAAAGCGTTTCTTTGTATAACCCTAGCCTGAACAGACGAAGAGGGCAAGGACACGAGGACCGATTGAACGAAATCGACGAAGCTTTGTGGGGTTAACAAGCTACTCGAGGCCCAAGTTCTCAGAGTAGAAAACAGCAGGGTGTGATACGCAGTTGTGAGCGTTTCAATGTTGGTCGGGTCCGCCGGGTTTAAATGAGCTGGAAGAAGAAAACCTCGACTTCATACGAGACTGCGTTATTGAGGCGAAAATGCCACATGAAAAGGAACGCACCACTCGGTTTCTCCGGTCGTGGACCACTTTTGTAAACAGCTGCTGACTTTGTTAACGACATTCATGACCGTGCTGTCGGCAGGTTGAGAACAGAGCAACAGCACAGCACCACAGTGGCTTACTTGCACTTGAAAAGACGAGCATAGTCAATAGTTGTTGTCCTTTGTTGACGGCTGTTAGCCAATGCCTTGTGTTCCAAACAACTCTCTCCGGGTCATCGCCACATTGTGGCACTGAAGTGAGCTCGCTTCACGAGACAGTCCGACGACATATTTGCAAATACTCATGCGCTACAGGTAACCAGTAGCGAGCCTCCGACGGTGCCACCTCACTAGTTGGTTGCTGTCATGCGATTCGCCAAATACAAACGGGGCTTGAATCGTCACAGGTTCGTCTGGTAACCATAACACCACTGAACGTCCGCCTTTGGGAGCCTATGATAACATCAACGATATTGGCTTCGGCGGCGACGAACCACGCATTCAGTAGATACTTCGACCTGTGTGCGTTACGATACAAATCCGCTCCATATCCGGTATTGGCAGTAACTTTGATAAGTCCATGTTAGTAATCTCCGTTTCATTTTTAAGCTTTATCAGGTTACCGAGTTGCCAAGTCAATTACGTCCGACATCACATGGTATCTGAGCGTTTGATAGCCAGTGCCACGATATGCATAAGTACTCGTCACGGTCACGATGAGTCTTCTCTTCCATATCCCCCGATCCCATGGCAGACATACTCTCTGAAAAAGCGCTGGAAAGTGGGAGCGATGATTCCGGTTCCCAACAGGGTGACGTCTTCGAACGTCCCACAGGACTGAAGGGGGTTTATTACAATCCTTATTTCCAAGTCTCTATGCTGGGGTTCGTTTGCTTCATGTGCCCTGGAATGTTCAACGCTCTGGGCGGCATTGGCGGTGGCGGTCAGGTCAACACAACCGCTCAGTCCAACGCGTCTACAGCTACTTATGCTACATTTGCCTTCTTTGGCTTCTTTTCTGGGTCGGTGTTGCTCATACATGGGGTATATTGATATCTGATTCTCCGTAGAACGATCAACAATGTGCTTGGACCTCGTTTGACACTCCTCCTCGGAACCACGGGATATTCCCTGTACATTGCCTCGTTTTTGTACTTTTTTACAATTACAGTCGTGACTGTTACCCGCATTCACGCGCCATTCCTTTTTAGGGTCGACAATATTCACCGCGACGCATATGACTTTGTCGTCGTCTCGGGTGCCGTCCTTGGAGCATGCGCTGGCTTACTATGGACCGCACAAGGCTCTATGATGATGGCATATCCAACGGAGGCACAAAAGGGCGTCTTCATTGGCATTTTCTGGGCAATATTCAACCTGGGTGCAGTCATTGGTTCCGCAGTTGCATTCGGTAATAATTTCAACAATCAGGTATGTAGTCCTTCGTCAGACTTGTACTGTTGCTAAACATTCCACTAGAGCAATTCAGGTTGGTTTTATGCTTCCATTCTGTCGCAACTAGTCTGACCATGGTTTTTTTAAGTTGGAAATGGAACCTATGTGAGTGACTAGTATCACCCAAATGGACATTACAATGACAATCATACACCGTTCAGATTGGTTTCTTGGTGCTAACTCTCATTGGAGTATGCTTGGCTCCAATGATGGCCGACCCAAAGAAAATCATCCGGACCGACGGCACAAAGGTTCCCCTACCCCGCCACCCATCCTGGAAAACAGAATTCTACAGCCTTTACTTTGCTTTGAAGACTGATCCCACGATTATCCTGCTGTTCCCTATGTTCGTTGCGAGCAACTACTTCTACACTTGGCGTTAGTGTCTCGTCACAACGTCTTTCTTGCTGCGATAAGCTAACCTTTGAATGACTAGAGCAAAATGACTACAACGCCGCACTTTTCAACATTCGCACGCGTAGTCTCAATGCGTTTACTTACTGGGGAGCGCAGATATTTGGATCCATGTTCCTCGGGTACTGCATTCTTGATCGGTCAAGATACACCCGCCGAGCTCGTGCATTTACGGGCTGGACCATTGTAACAATAATGGTCTTTGTCGTTCACATATGGGGTTATATGTACCAGAAGTACGTCATTTCCCATCATTTCCAGGGTATTCAAATTCAAAATAAATTTAGAACGTACACACGAGCTTCAATCGCCGCGCTTGCCAGTTCAAATGACAAGATGGATTTCACTAGTTCTGCGTACCCGGCGCACGTCTGGTTATACATTTTTTGTGGTATCCTCGACGCCATGTGGCAGACATTTGTGTATTGGCTATTAGGAGCCATGTCGAATGATTTGGCAAAACTAGCCGTGTTCACTGGGTTTTGTGAGTCATCCTGACCATTTCGCGGTTACAACTGGGGCTCAATATTCACAGACAAAGGGCTGCAATCAGCTGGAGCAGCTGGAGTTTGGCATGCAGACGCTGTTTCAGCACCGTAAGTCCTCTCCTTCCTATAGATGAAATGGGATGGTAATACGGCTTTACGAAAGTTACATGAACATTTTCATTTCTACGTGGGTTTTGTGCGCCGTAGGAATTACTTGCGCTCTTCCAATGATCCACTACCGTATCAAGAACCATACGGATCATGACGACGAGGAATTGTTCGTACCACGCTTCATATCGTCTTGACTTGATTTGATAATTTGAGCCCCATCAGCGAAGCCAAGGCATACGCCAGTTAAGGTACATAACTTGCAACGTATGGGGACAACGGTTCTCCGTACAACTGTAGTGAATCTGTTTCTCTTCGGTTAATAAATTTTTGATTTTGATTTGTTCGAATAAAGCGCTGAGGACAATGTGACTGACAGTGACTCGACATGCTATTGTTAAAATAGGGCGACAGCGACTAATCGCATAGGAAAATAGCCGTCGTATTGATCCAATCGACATCGCGAGCGCTGCACACATAGGGTTCGATTACACTGAATTCATCATAATTTTCCAGAACCTTCAAAAAAGTTTTTTCCACGTTTTTTGTCCGCTGGGGCTTTGCCCCATGGTAGACATTACATGCGTTTGTTGTATCTAGTGTACGTAGCGAGACCATTTGGTATGTATTTTTTGCTCCTTCAAAGAATTTTCATCAAGACACGGTCTAACTCAGCTTGCAAATACTTCTTAATCCTACCTCATTACGCATGGTGGTTATCGTAAATAAACAATGTACCATGGTTAGAGAAAATCTAGAACCAATGATTCAACGAGATGGTGTCATGCTCGACGACTTAAAGATAGGTCTAGTTTGTCACCTGATACCTTCCTCCCCAGATCCTCAACAGCTCGCTGCGTGAGAGCTGTGATCTCTTTCCGAACTTCATCTATCTCCAGGTGTCGCTCGGGGGAATCGGTAACCCCTGACGCTCTCCGTTGTGAAGAGCTCTCCGTTGTGTGGGTCCGGGAGGAATCCAACCCACGTAGGGCGTTCAACGCCACCACGATCTCTTCAGATGGTATCGGTTCACCAAACGTCACACCGAGTTGGATGCCTATCTTCGGAAAGAATTTTTCTGGGAACGGGCGATGCTCCGGCATTAGTTTATCGAAGCCTGTGCGAATGGCATCAGATGCGAACTAAAAATGCAGCGCCAGCATAGGCGTATTCGTACCGGTTAGCCACATAGGTATGATAAGGGGCGGGACATTTGCTTCCATGATGATGCGGCCACTGGTATTATGTAGAGTGAGATAGTACCTGACTGTGTGATTTAGACACGCACACGCCCCATTTAAACCGTGGTAAATGTGCGATACCGTGAATTTGCGGGTATGCACAAGGTTGGTGTACCTTTCCCTCGCCGAACAAATGCAGCTAGAAGGCCCGATAAGAATGGCGGATACGGAGACAACAACGACAAACCCAGTGACCCTGATTTAGTTTATCGATAGCTACATCAAGTGCAGGTTGCCAGATGCCCTTTCCTCGAAAAGTTTCTATCACCTGGCCCTTGCGAAAAAAAGCCGAGAAGAAACTTTCTGACCAAAGCAGAAGTTCAGCATGGAACACAAGAATATTATCTCCGCTACACTGACGGATTTGTGAACATGATATCTGAAGCACCCAAAACCCATCGTATAGTGCTTTTGTTGGTGTAGTTTTCGAATGGCAGTATACCCCAGGTCAAGGGATCATCGAGGCTGGGTGAAAAGGTGAGGGAGGCAGAGCATTGAGAAAGGATGCATGAACAGACGTTGACAAGTGGTTGGATACTGTAGTTGAGATTACAACGGGACGAAATAGGCGTGCGGCGCTGCGACACATACCTGTAATCAAACCTTGTCCACTGCCTCTGCGTTCCCTACCGAGTGCATCTAATAAGATGTGTAAGTTGGTGACGGTGATAGAACAAAGGCCGGAATTAAGAAAGGCCTTGCAGGAGAGTCCCACTGCTGATACGACTGCGGAGGACAGCAGCTGGGACATTTGGCGCGGAAGGAGGCAGTGATGGCAGCTGCTGTCGGAAATCCCTGAATAATTGCAATCGCTGACTAAGCGATATCGATCAAGGAGCGCTAAATAATGTTTTGTATCAACTCTGCCAGCCGCGCCACCCTTCCTCCCTCCATCATTCTCTCCTCCTCTTCACGACGTGCTACGTAAAGGCTCTGCTTGCGTGCCTCGCGCCGCTGTCTCATTAACGGTTTCCCCATGCTCGCCGCCTTCTTCATATCATTTCTTTCCGCCCTCTTACTGCTGTGCCTTTTGTCTCCAGCAGTGAGAAAGTCCATCATGGAGGGGAATGATACCCTGGATGCTCATGAAGCCGGCCTTGCACTGGTTGCTTCGCGTATGTTGCACATTTCCCGCTGAGCTACCACCGTTCACAACCGCACAGGAAATCCCGTCAGAGAAACCGGTCCTCCGGCATGTATGGCAAAGTTGATCATGCTGAGACACAAAGTGTGTTTACGTCTCTCCATTTTCCCTTGAGCCAATGTTCTTCCAGATGCAGACCAGCGCACGTAAACGCAGAACCATATCGCCACGTCAATCACGAAACTATGCGCTCGTTCAACCTGCACGACCCCGCAATACCTGGGTCCGCTTTGGCAGACCTTTTGGGGCCAAACAGAATCACTGATTATGCACGTATAAATAAATTCTTACAGAAACAGAAACTTATTTTCGGGCCTTCGACTATACCAACGCACTCGGTTATTTATTACGGCGATACCCTTTTCTTCTAGAAATTTCTCTTCTTTTCGAGTGTGAACTCTGTGCATCTTGGTACTTTGCTCGGTTTTATTATGGTTGTGTATATTCGGATATTCGGGAAGTGAAACTTGCATGGGCTGATTAGTTACAGTAAAGATCAAAAGACATTACGATACAGTGCTATACAAAAAAGTATCATCTACGCGGCAAATTTGTCCTTCCTATTAGACATGGTAGATAGTAAACTCGACGTCTTTGTTTTACGCGTCCCGTTGACACCTCGTGGATTCAGAACCTGCACTGATCTCAGAGACCCACCTCCACTTTTGGCTTTAGTAGTGTGGCCAGTGACAGCAGCGCTGGTACCTGATCGCCCTGTACCTCGATATCGGCTACCAGTCTGATTTTTCGCCCAGGATGTCATCTGTTCGCGCTCTTGTTGGCTCTCTGTATGTCGCTGGGGGTGCTGAAATACTGTCGTAAGATTGTGAAACCATTGCGAACCTGACAAACCTCTTCATCAAAGTCCATCTGTCTAGCGTTTGGACGACGAGCCGTCGATTCACTTCGGCGGTGTTCCACCACCTTTACGCGCATTGCATCGTCGGCTTCAACCATCATTGATTGATCAATCCAGCTTGTGTCCTCGGGGTCCAATGTTTCAACTTCCTATAACATTTGTTCAGATACGGCCGAAATGCAGATAATCCGTACCAACATAGTTATTTTGTGCCATGTCTCGTACATGTTGCCGGATTTCGTCTACAGAGACAGTTCCTCCCTCAGGCTCCTCGACTTGGGCATCATCATCGTCGGCGGGCATTGCGGCATCTTTTCGCAGGTGTTCGAATTCGTTGTCTTCGTCGACGAGGTCTTGATGGTATGTATCGTAGAATGCCCTTGTCTCTTCGTTCTGACCTGAAAGTCAAAGTTAAGTCAAAGTTTATAATGCTTTCATAACCGGCGTCTACTGACCTAGGGCTTCTAGACTATCGCCTTCAATCTTTCGTTTCTTCGACATTCGCTGGCGAATACGCCGTGCATCGTCGTCGTCGTCGTCGTCGCTATCATCTTCAAAGCCGACCCCTCGGTCACGGCGCTTCGTGCGGAACTTACCGTCGATGACATCTTGATGCAATTTTTGAAGCCGTTGATCATCGTCTTCCTCATGTTCCCTACAAATAAATTTCGTTTTTGGATCACCAAGGCTAAAAAAACGCACAGCTCACCTGAATTTCTCCTGAACAAGGTGCGCAGCCTCGGTTTCAACATCCATGACTGCGTCGTCTACAAGCCCTTCGACAACTCTCTCATCGTCCTCTTCTTCTTCTTCGTCATTCTTCTTAGGACCTCCGAAACCAAACATGTCGTCCTCGTCAGATTCTTCAGCCTCAGCCGCTACGAATTCGGACTTCTGATGCTCTTCTTTCTGGATTTTGCGCGGTGGATCGGGGACCTTACCGAGAATATTAAATGCATTCAACGTGGACACGGGATCGCTATTTTCTCCGAGGGCTTTCTGTTCCAGTGGAGAAAGGCTGCGCTTGCGTAATCGCCTCAACGGCTGCGGCTCTGGAGATGATTCACGAGAAATAGTAAAAGATAGAGTGCGGAGAGGAGGGCGCATGCTAAGTGGGTATGTTTGTGTGGAGTGAACCTGAGTGCCAATGACCTTGGAAGCCTGTGAAGGTGTCATACGGTACACTTGAGGACTTGGCCCTTCAGGGCGAGTTTGTGTGAGGAATCTTTCAACATAATCACAAAGTAAGTGGCGAAAGTCCTCGGAAAAAAAAAGTCGTACCCATAGTCATTGACATAAAGGAGTTCTTTAGGCTTGCCGTTTTGCTGGACCGTGGCAGCGACAAGACACTCCTGCTCTTTATCAAATATAGTCTCAGCTCTCTGCCTTAGAGTTGCGCTGACTTCAAGAGCGGGTTTCAGCCCGACATCGAGTGTTAATTTAAACCCATCGCGTTCTTCTCCTTCGATAGGTCCCTTGGAACACTGATCCTCGGCCTTGTCAAGCGTGGCAATCAATCAGTACATTGGCCATCGAGAACAATAGTGAACTGACAGAGAATAACTGGGAAAATCCACCATCGGGGAGAGGTTTAATAGACGGCAATAAAGGTTCGGCACTGATTTCACTCTGAAGCCTTTCCAGGAAGGAAGGTTGTAGTGGCTTGAATTGAGAAGGATCATTCTCATCGTTATCTGAGTCCAAGGAAAGGCGTTTTATTCGGCTGATGCGTTCACTTCGCAAAACAGGCGGTGATCCAAGGCTGAGTGTCGAGGCAGAAGCGCGGGTTGGAGATCTTGCTACATTGCGGAGAAAGTGCCCTGTAAGTGGAGACATCGAAGGTGATACGAAAGAGTCATCTTCATCTTTCGAGATATCTTTCAGTGGCGACCTGATACTTCCCTTGGGCGAGTCGGAGACCGAAGCAAGAGAGAGGAGACTCCTTTGAGTGCCATTTTCAATAGCATGTTGAGATCCTGGCCTCGAACCAAACGCTGGATCAGAGGGCGATAGCTTATGACGCACAACAGCCTTGTTCTCCTTGTCCTCGCTGCGGTCATACATCATTTTGGCGCTGTTCTCTTTGTCGTTTTCATCCTCGGTCTGAGACTCCATTGAAGAAGTGGAATCCTTCTGGACAGCAGGTAAAACGGCTCGTTCCTCTTCATCATCAGATCCTACAACAACGCGATGACACCGCTGAGCAGACTTGATACGCCTCGAGGGTGCAGCGAATTCGTCTTCATCGTCGCCATCGTCTATCAGTGGTGATGGCAGTCCTTCCGAAAGATCCATGTTCTCTCCAGGTTCAACATTGTCTTCATTAGTATCCATAGGCTCGGGGCTTGCAGAACCCCTTTCGTCTAGGGTATAGTCTTCGTCGCTCTCATCCGTGCTTGCCTCGTCCCTAACAACATGTCCATCTGTCGCGGCCTTGAGATGTTGCTCAGCATAAGCTTCAACGGTTTGTGTAAGCGAGGTCTGCGAGATGACATCACTAATATTCCGTGACAACTTTCCGCCTCTTTTGACCCACTCATCTTCGTGCCGTTGGATGGATTCTAGTTGTCCTTGAGTATGCTGCTTAATCATCAACTGATCCAGTTGCTTCTTGCTGAGTTGACCCTTGGCGCCTTTACCGATTCGCGCGAAGGATGGTTTGGCAAACTCCTGCAATTCTTGTCTTGAAAACTTCTGAGGAGAAGTTGCTACGGGGCGTATACTGGGATGATTGATCCTTCGCATTGAGGTCGTGATCTTGGCTGGGCTCTTATTTTGTCTTCGTTGGGCAGCCTCTTCACGAGCGACGGTATGCATGTCGTCTTTGACAATCAACAGATCGTCTTCACTATCGATGGCGACAGTGTTATCGTCGTCGACTCGCTGCAAGACGTTTTGCTTGATTTCCTGAAGTCTCTGCTGCTTCGTTGCTTGTTGAATAACAGAAATTATTGGCGGCATTTCATCGTCAGAATCGCCCGCTGCGGGAGGTAGCACTTTGCTATTCCCGGATAAAAACTGCTCATTGCTTGTTGCACCAACGTGCGCAGAAGGCCTCAAGAGTTGTGAGGGTGCACCAAACATACTGTTCTCGGACGGCACTCGAGTTGAGGGATCTGTCGGGGAAGAAAACCTCTCGATCGGGTCAGACGACAACTCCGTGCCTGGAGTTGTGGTCACAATGTTGTCCCGCCTGCAGAGAGCATGAGCACAACTGTCAATACTGAGACATAAGACTATTACCGAAGACCGGCAAAGAACGCAGCTAGTGAGTGCCTTTGTTCCTGGCTACGTGCGACTTCCACAGGGCGATTAGCAACAATCCGGGATGACTCAAGGGCGGCTTCGCGTCTTTCCTTCTTGGTTGGTGCCTGTCATCGTGAACTTAATGCTGGACAAGTCGAAGGGGATAACAAGCTACTGATCGTACCTTTGTTCTGTGACGTGCCAAGGGTTCACTTCGCCTCTCTTTCTTGAGAAGTTTCGCATTGGAGGGTTCACATTCAAAAAGAAGTGGGAGCACATCACGGGCGGGTGCCTTTCCCTTTGCCTTTCTGCTCACCATGGTGATTTCACCGGAAGTAGGCGGTGTCGGTGATGAACGAGAGTGCGGTGTTGTAATGGCGTGGCGAACAGGCGAAACGGAAGATGACTTGTTTAGCCCTTCCGTCTCCGAATCAGAAGGAACGGTATCTAGAACACTATTTGCACGTCTGCGCACAAAGGGGGTCTCGGGTGAGCATTCCCGAATAGCGGTGGCGCGCAAAGACGCCGGAGGTGAGGACGTGACAGGTGGAAGATCCTCAGATGAATGGCGCCCTTCAACAGAAAGAGTTGTTGTACCCATGGAGACGTTTTGCAAGTTTTTTGCTCCAGACCGCTCAACGTGTTCTTCCTGCCTAGATGGGGATGGGTCCAGCTTGGATGATTGCGCGTCATGAACGTCAAATTGTGCATCCAGTTCTTCCAACCTATGCCTAAAATCGAACCGGAAGGCGGCCTCTGAACTGCGAGAGCGTTCACTGCCCGGCGCGTGGACGGACGGAGATGGGGACGACAGGCGCTGTCGTGGGGGGGTGTTGCAGTCATGAAAGGCGCGGTTCAATGCAGAGGACTCCACGTGGTCATCAACGGGGGCCACCGCAGAAGGGTGGTTCGAACGCTTGCCATAGACAACCGGGGCACGTTTTATGGGTCGTTCGGGTAAGCGGGGGTTGTCGTCGTCGTCGTCATTGACGAACGACATGTCTGGGGATGGAGGGGAAGCGAGTTGGGAGATGTCCGAGTCGTGGCACTGGGAGACGTGACGTCCCACGAACGTGACTGGACGCGTTTATGGCAATCATCGTGTTTCACGACGCGCCACTTCGCCACGCCAACCACACCGACTCAGACCCCTCCTATGCGTCCGCGTCGCGTCTATCTCGTTCTCCACGGCGGCCTAATCGACGTTCGAGACGTGTATATCGTGGGATTTTTTCAGAGATAGGGGCTGTCCGAAATAGAAAGAACTGTACAGTTCATCAGCCATCGCTCGGCAAACTCCGACAGTGGATCCTCCCAAAACCTTGTCCTCGTCGTCGTCGACGTTCGCACCTTTCAAATGAGGTACGTTCATCCTCGCCGGCGTGCTCGTTGTGCTCGTTGTTCACGTTGTTTGTGTTCTCTAGTCACCGCAAGGTCTGCATCTCTGCCGATCTCCTCGATAGTCTTCTTCGCTGACCATATCGCCCAGTACGAAGCACCTCGTCACGGCTCTCTCGGATTCTTGCCTCGCAAGCGTTCCGCACGCCACCGCGGAAAGGTCAAGTCTTTCCCAAAAGTTCGTGACCCTGCAATTCTTGTTTTCATCCTCTAAGTCGTGTCGTTAGGATGATCCCAAAAAGCCCGTCCACTTGACTGCCTTCTTGGGCTACAAGGCTGGAATGACACATATCGTTCGCGACCTCGACCGTCAAGGTTCAAGTACGTATCTCATCCTCATAGCACGTGGATCCGCCTTTAACCCAGCCACTTTTCAGAACTGCACAAGCGCGAGATCGTCGAGGCAGTTACAATCGTCGAAACACCTCCTTTAATCGTGGTCGGTGTCGTTGGCTACGTCGAAACGCCTCGTGGTCTCCGTACCCTCACCACCGTCTGGGCGTCCCACCTCTCAGACGAAGTCAAGCGTCGCTTCTACAAGAACTGGTACCGTTCTAAGAAGAAGGCTTTCACTCGCTACGCAAAGAAGCACGCAGAGGATGGCGGCAAGTCCACTGCTCGCGAGCTGGAGCGCATTCGCAAATACTGTACCGTCGTCCGTGTCCTTGCCCACACCCAAATTCGAAAGACGGGTCTTAGCCAAAAGAAAGCCCACCTCATGGAAATTCAGGTCAACGGTGGGTCAGTTGCCGACAAGGTCGAATTTGCGCACGGCCTGTTTGAGAAATCCGTCGACGTCAACAACGTGTTCGAACAAAATGAAGTCATCGACGTCATCGCCGTCACCAAAGGTCACGGTTTCGAAGGCGTTACTCACCGTTGGGGCACCAAGAAGCTTCCTCGCAAAACTCACAAGGGTCTGCGTAAAGTCGCTTGTATTGGTGCATGGCATCCTTCTAAGGTCATGTTCTCCGTGGCCCGTGCCGGTCAAAGTAAGCACAAATAATCTTGAACTCAAAAATGTTGCTCATCGTGTATGCAGACGGTTATCATCACCGTACCGAGTTGAACAAGAAGATTTACCGCATCGGTCTAGGTTCCGACGATTCCAATGCCTCAACTGAGTCGGACATCACACAGAAAACGATTACGCCATTGGGTGGTTTCCCTCACTATGGTGTGGTGAAGAACGATTACTTGATGCTCAAGGGTTCCGTCCCTGGTACCAAGAAGCGTGTCATCACGCTCCGGAAGTCGCTGATGACCCACACCTCACGCCGGGACCTCGAGAAGATCGATCTCAAGTTCATCGACACGTCATCAAAGTTCGGTGTAAGCGAAGATGTCCTCGCTATTTTGAAATTACCTGTTGAGCTGATGTGCCTTGCAGCATGGTTCCTTCCAAACTGTCGAGGAAAAGGCTGCATTCTTGGGAACGCTCAAGGCCAGGGATTAAGTCCATGTTTCACGTACTACTTAGGCATTATGTTACTTCTACACACCATGATCCACGTTGCTATGAATGTCGACCTTGCATATGCGTGATGAATGTAGCACTTTCTGAGTGAATGAGCTGGTGTTTTCATTTGTGTGGCGTAAGCAAGGTCGCGCACGCGCTCTCATTGTGACCGCGACGAGCTTCAAGTGCGGTGTCAGTCTCGGTGGGTACGCCGTCTGTCCGCCAAAAGGTCAACCTCTCACTATTCTCCAAGGATGACTGCATCGGGTACTTATGCTCAAAGGGTCCACGTCGGCTCTCAGATATTTGCCTGCCTTGTCCTCCCAACTCCCATGCCGGCTTTTGCGGAGTTCAGCGCGCTTTATAACAGCTTGCCCACCGCGCAGCAGATTCTCTACTTCACACTATCCGCAAAGTGCGCTGAAAGAACAAACCGGGTCTGGGAACCACGTCGCCTCCGTAACGAGCGGTGCCCTGGACTTGTGCACTCGTTTTCTTTCTTCTCGCCATCGTCCTGCTCCCGCGAAAAGAGCGCCCTTTGTCATGCATCCTTCAGTTTTCCGTGGAACGCAGGCGCTCTCCATAGCCAAAGGCAGCAGCGTCGATCATGTCGCTCGCGTCAGTCCGTTCTCAGACAAAGAACGCGTGTTGCGCTGGCAGAAAAATCCCCACATCCTCAAACGTACCAAAAGAAAATGTCCCGCTCAGAGACGTCGCACACTTTTATGGATCATGCTCACCACCAAATCTCCCGAACGTTCATGGGCGGCTTACCAGACCTTGCTTTCGTACGGAGTCGCGATACCACGTCATTTGCTGCACCAACTTGCTCGACTCCTTGCGACCATCAAACCTCGGACACGCACTGTTCATTTGCAGTTTCTCTCCGTTCTGAAGACGCTGCAGAGGAATCATGGACGGATGCGTTTATGGGAGTGGAACACTCTGATAGACAGCTCCGGAAAACATTGGCACAAGACGAGATTAGAAGATTATCAGAATGCCCTCGACATCTTCAATAAGAAAGGTGCTCTTTCTGCGGGGAATGCTGTCACCGCTGATGAGGTTCTCAGTACCGAGGCCCATTCGTGTGTAACACAGCAGGAACCGGATATTTGGACGTATAATATTCTATTATCTATTGCTTCTCGCTCCAACTCACCGCTCGCCCTCCGTCACGCATCCTCTCTCTTTCTTTCCTCGGGCCTACCGCCAAATCGCAATACGCATTTATGCCTCCTCCGCTACTTTGGTTTCCGAAAAGACCTTCGTAACGTTTGCTCCACACTGGAAAAGATGAATCGGCAAGGTCTGGAGATCGGCTTGGATGGGATAAATGCATGTTTGTGGGCGTATGCTCGCAACAAACGCTTTGACGTCGCATGGCCCATTTACCGCCTTCTCCGTAGTAACGTCAAACCTATACCTGATCTTGGGGAACACGACCTGGAGGAAGATGTTTGCTATGTCCGGAACACCGTCGGACTTGATATCCCAAACGGCTTGGAACCTGATCAAGTTACCTACACAGTGATGATCCAGACCCTTTCTTATCACGGGGACTTGAGGAACGCTCTCAGTGCCTTTGTCGATATGCTCTCAACGCCCAACCGGGAGGTGGGTGTACACGCTCGTGCCACAACAACCAAACTACCGCGTTACAAGCCATCAATGGCGGCCTTTAGAGGTCTTTTTCTCGGGTTTTCTCGCCACGGACAAGGCCCAGAGTGCCACACGGTGGAAGCAGTACCTGTCGCGAAGCTCTTTGGGATTTCGCAGGCTAGTTGGGACTTGGAAACTCTGGAGACAGTATTCGCTGCGTTCTTACAACTCCCAAGCTTCCCAAAGCCAAGCGGAAGAGTTTTTTACTGGATTCTCGTCGCGTTCGGCAAGACGAGCGGAAACGACGCTGCCAAGCTCCGTGAGGTGTGGACCACGCTGGAATCCAAGTACGGTGCTGATTGGGGTGGACGTTTGGAGGAGATCAGGAGATCAATATTTACGTTGGACGATCGAAAGGTATAGTTATGGGGAATTGAGATGTCTACGTGTTTCGAATTGTGTACGAGGTGATACAGTGATCAGTCCCGGTAGGGTTACCAAAAATTTCCGAGTTGAAGCATTGTTTCATCGCGCACATTAAATGTCCTGGTCCCCATTATCTTTCCTCCATTGAACAAACTCGTCCCACCCAATCACACACTTCCTGCTTTGATACCTTCGGAGGTGGATGCTCCGCCGGGTCTCTTCAGTGATGGGCCCATTCCAGTCCGCTTTCCGGATGGCACTGTCGATCGCCTCGATCTTGTCCCATCCTTGTTCGACCATGACGTCGGGAAGATACGTAGCTGAAAGAGTGGACTTGGAACCGAAGCGTGGAAGAAAGAGCGACGATGAAAACGGGGATGGCGTAGAGGAATCCGTGGAGGGGTATATAGAAGGATTCGGAAAGCTGACATGAATCCCATGAACGCCGACCGTCCAGTCGAGGTACGAAGACGCGTTCTCAAAGTCGGTCAGCAACGAGATCCTGCGGACGGGGGTCACGACGTTGCCCCGGCAGGCGAGGCAAGACGCACCCGCATTCGAGCAAAGGAAGCTCCTTGGAGTCGATCTTTTTGAATCGGGAGTCCTTGAAGGCGCTTATGAGGGCGTATTCGGCGATGCCTTCGCGTATGGGCATGGGCTCAAAGTTGCCTATGCAGCCTCTCAGCTTGGGTGAGCGACCTGGACGGGAAGATCTGATGTTCCAGGTGACGAAGAGGGGGCTGTACGATGGCAGTTAGCAGAGTGGCGAGGACAGCGCGGTGACGCACAACTTGTCGTCCGGGAAAGAGGGGGGGATGGGGGAGCTGCCTGTGAGGGCACAGTAAAGAGCATCAAAGGCATGGTAGCAGTGTTGTGGGGTGCAGATCTCGTCGTCCTCAACTGCTGTCAAGCCTCCCGCAGGGTTGACCGGGAGGAGAGACATGACGATCAAGGGACAAGGGGCGTCCGGCGGGTCTTATCGCACCTAAGGCTGTTCATGCACATCTTCCTATTTCGGTCGTCTCTCGGCATGGAGATTCGGAAAATATGATTGCCGGTGCGGGGGCAATGTCCACTATGAACACATGGTTAAGCTGTATCTATTTAACGTAGAATATATGTGTAAAGAGATAACTCAGAAGTGAATAAGGGTAAATGGAAGGGGGAAGAATGCGGACTCGGTGAGGTGACACGCTGTCAAAGTAAGCCTAGAGATCATAAGGCAGTGCATAAGACATAGGAAGGTGTTGGCGAACAGAAAGATAGTGGGAGCATGCCGAAGGGGAGAGGGATCATCCAGAGGAAACTCATGAGGTGCAACAACTCCAGCCTCCCGAGCTGGAGCGCGCCTTCTCGCGTGCTTCTTCTTCCTCTGCCTGAGCTGCCCATGTCGGCGTGCTCGCCGATGTCAGTAGCACGCTATCGCGCTTTCGGAGTTCATTCTCTCGTTCGATAACATCCTTTTTCTCGATTATCGCCCCAATGAGGGAATTAAAGAGAACTTGGATGCCTATCATGGAAAAGGGGGGGAAGGGGGCTGTTAGAAATGACAGTCAAATCCGGTACGTCCTTTCACTCACCAACATCATCCTTGGCAGAGACCTCAAATAGTTCCATGCCTGGGGGAAGACCCCATTCTTGCATATCTTCTGCTTCATCATCTTCTTCCAAACTATTACTGCTTTCTGTATTTTCGTTCCACGCTCCGACGTACCGTCCAAAGTGAGACCCGAACGCTGAATGTGTGGAGCGGGAAGATTCCACAGTCTTCGATCTGTTCAACTTGACTCCGTTGGACATTTTCGAGCGTGGGAGGGCACTGGAAGTGTTGCAGCGTTTAAGTCCGTCAGAAATAGCTGGATCAAGATAGGAGGCGCTGTGGGGAGGGGAAGATTTGACGGGTGGGGAGTTCAGGGGTGCAGAGCGAATGCTGGTAAATGACGTGAATCTCGGACGGATATAGGACAAGGTGGAGGGTGGGGGAGGAGGGGGGGCAGGGGGAGATGGCGGTCGGGGAGGTGGGAACCAGTTATGTAGAGATAAGCGTGCGAGATCTGCAGTGACTTGACGTTGGTGTTGCAAGTCAGCCTTGGAGCCAACGATGTAGATGATAAGTTCTGGTGGGCAATTTTTCTTCAATTCTGTATGAAACAGTCGTTGAGCTGGAACGACGGAGGAAAAAAAACAAGGACTCGCCTTGGAGCCAACCTCGTATATCGTCAAACGTAGAAGCGTTCGTTATATCGTACAGAAGGAGGGCTGCGTTAGCGCCTCGATAATACATGGGTGCCTGGATGGATGTGAGCATGCAGGACGGCGGAGGGGGAGGGAGCGGACCATGCTACGAAATCTTTCCTGTCCAGCCGTGTCCCAGAGCTGCAGACGGACTTTGAGGCCGTCGACGTACACCTTCTTCGTGACGAAGAAGGCACCGGTGGTAGACGTCATGTTCCTGGGATCGAACTTGTTCTGCGTGTACCGATGGAGCAGACTGGTCTTGCCAACGCCTGTGTGGGGACATCGGGGTGAGATTACGGGGGAGGTTGAAGTGTGAAGAGGTGAACCTGTATTGCCCATGACGACTATTTTGGCATCGATGCCATGTTCGTACCTGGAGGGTGGGTGGTGGTCCCAAGCAAGATAGGCAGCCATTCCGAGGGACGTCGAGGACGCGGAAGAATGCCACGGAGGGCGGGTCGGGGGACGGGGGAGGCGGGGGAAGGCGGGGGAAGCGGGCCAAGGTGGATGAGTGCAAGCGATCCAACTCGGCAACGGTCGATCTGACGCGACCGAGCTCACGTGCGCCTCTCATCCGCGCGCTCACACAGCCGTCCATTCTTGTGGCACACAGCATTCATAGAGGAATACATAACGGGCAAGTTCAGGTTACACCAATCACTATCCTACTCCTGGTTCGCGGGTGGGAACTCGAACACCACGTCCTTGCCAGTCAGTCGGCGATACACCGACGTAAACGAGTCCAGCTTGTACTCCAGTGACGTCGCGTCTTTTGAGTCCAGAATCCTGCTCCGCCGCTCAGCACCGCCCTTGACAATGACAGACACCACGTACACTTTCAGCAGCTTCGAGCCGTCCACACCGACACGCGTCCTCTTTCCGACAATCTCCGTGGGGAAGACAAGGTCTTCCAGGATTTTTTCGTGCACGGACGTGAGTGTGCGAGAGATTGGCCTCTTTTGCTTGGTGCGCGAGTTGCGGGTGGGTTTACCCAGTATCCGACGCTGCGCGACGAACACGACATGTCTGTCGGAGAATTTCTTTTCCAGTTCCCGGGTAAGCCTGTCGTATCCAAATTCAAGTCGGTCATCAACCCGTCCGACAACGAACACACCGTTGCTGGACTTTGCGGAATGCCTTTAGTTGTGGAACGGGAACGAAGATGACGATAGCTTTTTTGCCGCCTCGTACGTCAACCTCGCGGGCAGCGGAGATCTGTAGCGGTCGCAGCTCGGCCTTGAGCTCGGGGACGTTGTTCTCCAGGTCGATGAGAGCCTGGGCGATGTTGCTTTCCGTCTCATCCGGAGACGTTTGGGGTGCATTTGCAGTGCGAACGATCTTGTGGTTGAGAGACATGGTGGCCTAGAGACGAGCCGTCAGCATCCTACTACAAAAACACACATCCATCGCATCCCAGCACTTGCTGTTGGACGTCGCAACTCCATGTCGTCCATCACGCCCGTTCGAACACCTTGACAGAGTCTGAGAGGGACTCACCGAGCTTGACGCCGTTGTCGATGTCTTTTGTGTTGCGTGTCTTGTGCGATCAGTGTATCTCTCATCCAGCCAAACATGACCAACGCAGCCTATTTAGGAAAATCGACCCCTCTTAGGACAAAGATCTGCTACGCTTGAACTCGTCCACCCATTCCTGCTCTTTGCCGCCCTTCGGTAGCACCACAAACGTCAAATAGCCATCCTTTATCTCCAGCCCGTCCTCCTTTTCCTTTGCTGCTGCCGAGCACACATCTCGCAGTGTCATTTTTTTTCCAACTTTGAGCAGTCGGTTTCGACGAGTCATCGCATAGACTACGAGATTACTGGCCGTATACTCTCGCTTTTCGTCCCAGGTCGGCACAGGCGCTTGTGGTGGGAACATTTGAGAGATATGAACATAGAAAGTTGTATCTTCCACAAATTGTGCAATGACATCCGATGTCGCATACTGAGGGTACAGAAAGAAAACTGGAAAGACGAGCGTCGAGCGAGTTGGATCGTCCGAGTCGAACTGTGGAGAATACGGATTTTCCGACGTGCCCTGAGGGTTGCTAACTAGGAAAAGGTGTCGTCGCTACCAGTCAAAGAGCGCGCGATCTCAGAGCCAAGTACCAACAGTGGCAAAAGCTCACCTTGAAGGCTATCTGAAGTAGCTGCTTCTCATCCCTTTCTTTGCGTAAGCGCTCCTCGTTTTCTTGACGTTGACGATCTTTCGTTCTTTTGATGCTCTCCACTCGAGATCGAAGGGATTTTACAGCCTGATTTTGAGGATCGACCACGAGACATCGATCACAACAATCCAACGCCTCTTCTAGTCGTTCGAGTGCTAGAAGCGCCGTTGCTGAACGATATAATGCTTTCGATGATTTAGAGTTGATGCTCAACGCTCTCGAGCAGTCCTTGAGCACCATGCCAAAGTTCTCTGCGTTGGTGGTCAGCGCTCGTGCAGGTAGTAGAGATTCAACGTACTTAGCTCGAGGTTGCAAGCAGCGCGGTTGCAATATAGAGCTTCCTGAAGTGTAGCATCCGTCGGTTTCACATCGACGCCTTGGGTATAGAAACCAAGGGCTTCTCGGTAACGCTTTCCCTTGAAGTAGTCGTTCCCTTGATCCTTGAAACTCTGGGCAATTTCTTTTACACCTATTGGTGAAAATATGATAGAAAGAAGGTCACCGACTCACCATCCGGTGTATCGTCGTACACGAGACTCTGCAACGCTTGTAACGCGACATCGTCCGAGTAGTCGCTGGGCAAAGATCTCATGAACAATGGGAGGGACTCTAGGGACGCTAGTGTTTCATTGATGTCGCGGTGCGCCTCTTGTGGTCCAATCTGTGAGGCCATTGTTCAGCCCAGCCTGTCTCTTTGGCCAAGGTCAGAGATAAGATTAGATTGTTTTTCTCGAGCGATCTAAATAAGCGACTGACCCTAAAAGTAAGTTGACACACACGGAATGAATTCCTCTACAATCACCCTGCAAGATGGCCCCACAAGCCATTCGAGGACTAAAGGCTGCTGTAAACTCTACAGGAAAGTTCAAGTATAAGGTGGGCTTTCGCACGAAAGAAAATTCTATCTCGGACTGGTTATCATCCCTTGCAGAGTCCTGATGCAGCAATCGACTTCCTCATCATCGGAGCAGGTAGGTCCATGTATTGTCCGTATTTCATGAGTTATGCATGAAACATTCCATTAGGCGTGGTAGGTCTTGCGATTGCCCAACGGCTGTCCCAGCGATACCCCACAAAGTCTACGTTTGTCGTAGAAAGACATACACAAGCCGGACAAGAAACAAGGCGAGCTTATATCTAAAATACCCACAGGCCTTGAAGTTATTTAGATTGACCTTGATAGTTCTCGAAACTCGGAAGTAATTCATGCAGGTATGAGTACTACATGGCTACCGAGTTGAGCGTCGAAAACCCATCTCGCTAGGTCTCTATTATCCCCCTCATTCTTTGAAGACTCGACTGTGCCTGCGTGGACGCCATCTTATGTACGAACGGTGCAAGAGATACAATATTCCATATCGTAAAACGGGGAAGCTCGTCGTTGCCAACGAAAGTCAGAAAGCATATGTGGAGGGCCTACATGAAAAATCTCGCTCGCTCTCATGGCCTCCCCACTCTGCACAAGCAGCACAATCAATACACGAACCGGTCCTCCCGACGGTCCTCATCAATGGAGATCATGCGAGAGAGCTGGAGCCTGATCTATCAAAAGACATTAAAGCAGCTTTGTGGAGCCCAGAGACGGGTATCGTCGATTCACATGCTCTGATGGAAAGCCTTGAAAAAGATATTCTGGAATCCGAAGGAGGGGAGCTCGTGTACTCCACTCGGGTCGTCCGTGTAGATCCCTACAAGGACACTGGTACATCTGCGGTAACTCACGACGGCTGGGTGGTGCAAACTGTGACCGACGGTACACGGGAGGGAGATGCGCTGCTTGCAAAGACAGTCATCAACGCGACCGGGTTGTCTGCCAACCTCGTCCTCAACTCTCTTCTACCCGAGTCTTGTCGTATTCCAATGTATTTCGCGCGTGGTTCGTATGCAGCGTACAGTGGTCCAGGCATTTCCAATGTCAGCCACCTCATATACCCTTCCCCCGAGACCGGGCGCGACAGACACGCTTTCCAGTCTCTTGGTACGCATTTAACCCTTGACTTGCAGGGGAGGGTTCGGTTTGGGCCGGACCTAGAATGGATATCCCCACCGACGGATGAACCGGACTTTAGCACCGATGAAGAGGACATCGACTTTTGGGCGCAACACCTTGTTCCCAGTGAATCGCGGCTGAACGAGATGCACACGGCTGTGAAGCAGTATCTGCCAGGGACCACGGTCGATGGATTTAGAGCGGATTATGTGGGTATCCGCCCAAAGCTTGTGGTGTCGGGATTCCAGGACTTCGTCATACGTAGGGATTACTCAGACGGGCGAGAGAGAGGGCTGATGGTTAGTTTGCTGGGCATTGAAAGTCCTGGGCTGACATCCAGTCTTGCGATTGCGGAGGATGTGGTGGAGGATGTGGTCGGGAATAGTAGCCTGTCGTAGCCTCCAAGTAGTCCGTTTCAGTCTTGCGGCTGCCGAGCGTTATGTCCATGACGTGGTCGGCCGAGATCGTTGTCGTTGGAGCGAGGAACAGCCCCTGATCTTATTCAAGCTCAGACGTGAAAGCAGTAACAAAGTGTAGCTTTGCCGCTTTCTCAGCATCCACCATGTTCTGCGCAGCTCTGTCAAAGACCGTCTTCAACGCTGCTGCTACGACAAGGTCGTCGAGGTCTGCTGTCGCTCCGGTCCTCGCCCGTGGCTACCACGAGAAGGTCATTTCACATTACGAGAGCCCACGAAATGTCGGTTGTGCACTTGCCGTTCGCTCGCCCAAAGCTCATTATTTTCTATCTAGGTGGGCTCTCTGCCAAAAAACGACGTCGACGTCGGAACGGGGCTCGTTGGCGCACCCGCGTATGTACCTATTCTTGTTTGTTCGTAAAGCACGCCGCTCAACTCGACGACTTGCGACACACAGTTGCGGGGACGTCATGAAGCTTCAAATTCGTGTCGACGAGAAGGGAATTATCAGTGATGTCAAGTTCAAGACGTTTGGCTGTGGAAGCGCCATCGCTTCCAGTTCTTACATGACTGAGCGAGTCAAAGGTCTTTCTCTCGACGAAGCCTCCAAAATCAAGAACACGGAAATAGCTAAAGAGCTATGTCTTCCGCCTGTGAAACTCCACTGCTCCAGTAAGCATTCTCTCACCACGATGGGTACTTTGTTATCTGATATGGTTTTCTTCCCACAGTGTTGGCGGAGGATGCGATTCGTTCGGCCATTCGGGATTATCGTTCCAAACGGAACACTTTGGCTGATCCGAAAAAAGCTGGCTACATTGACGTGACTCAGAGCTCTGTAACAGGAGAGACTGTTGCCACAGCTCACCCCGCTCAATCATCATAAGCTAGTAGTCGCCTGACCTGCCTTTCTTCTCACTTTTTACCTTAGTGTTTCGATGATGTTATGTACATCCCCATGCAGCATTCGATTTAGCATCGTATCAAATGGCATCGGCTATGAATTAGACAATATACGAGGCTTCCTACCACGTCTAATCTATCCCTTATTTCTGCTTCCCTTTTCCCCTATGAAAGAGAAACTTCCGGCCGCGAACCATCGTTCATTGGCCTCTTTGACCCTTTGAGCAGCCGCAGCACGATTAGTCAGCTCAAAACCTGGAATCAAGTTAGCTAGAAGTACCAGACAACCTGTGATCAGCAACCAACCTTGCACTGGTGTTACGGTCAAGGAGGTGGCGGTTCCTGATGTCGTGGAGCTACCCTGCGCTACGCGCGTCAGTGCGGCCGTCCGTAGTTTGTTCGCCTTGGACAATTTTGCTATTGTTTTCAACGACTTGAATAAAAGGAGGGAGCAACCGTCAAGTGCCACTCACCGCGACTCTTGGCTTCACCGAGGCCTGCCCGTACTTTGCCCGTTCCAACGCCAATCATGCCAAGGCCCTTTGTCTGATCGAATGCGCCGACCTCTTCCTCGGCCTCCCCAAACGCCATGCGATTTTGAAGTTTGCGCAATTCCGTCTGAGCATACGCCTCTTTGGCCTTACGCGCTCTGCAATCAAGAACAATGTTCGGTGACGAAAAGGAACCACAGAAGAACGACAAACCGTTTCCCTCCTCTTCGCTTTTTTGGTCCGTCATTTGGAATGGCAAGTGCTTTTGTGATTTTGGCGGGTGGGGGGGCTGCGAGACGGTCAATGTGCTTCTCGATTTTCTCTCGAAGTTCTTGACCGTAGGAACCTGGCACACATTCTTAAGCATTGTAACAACTCACTCTAAGAAAAGATGTGCTCACCATCTCTACGAGTTCGTTCGAAGTCCATGCGAGCGGCGAGAACACATTTCGCGCCAACGGTTCGCTGTACCTTGAGTTGATATTCTGCCGGCGTCTGTTGCACTAGGTCGCATTGAAAGATGAATCCTGTGTGCCGCCGTTGAGTGGCTGTGGAAAATCCAAGCGCTACTTTCTTTTGAGCACCAAGAAGCTAGGTAAAGAATGAGATCGATTACTAGGTAAGACGCGGTGGCATGACTAACATGAACGTTACACGATGGCATTTTGGCTAGCGGACCAAGACCGCCTGCAACGCCAAGAAGTTTCGCAGCTGAGGTAGTACCAACGATAGTTGAAAGGTTGGGAGCAAGCACATTCATTCTCGAGCTGACATACTTGAATATCTACGACGGCAAGAGTGAGAAAAATATCCAAATGAAGAGTACGGAACTCACAGTTTTCCGCGTCTCCTCCAGACGGTCGGCCAGATCACAGGCCCGCTCAACGGCACCCCACTTTACGTCTGAAAGGGGCCGACCAGTGCTTGTGGTAGCCGTGATCAAGACACTCATGATAACGGCGGCAGGTAGCACGCCTGTCAGATCAACTCTTGTAGGATCCTAAAGAAATTAGAAACAGATTTGGACAAGGACAGGTTTGACAAACCTCATTGTTGGCGAGAATGCGTACGGCGCGTATGTACTGAGTAGGATCTTGAATCAGCTGTTCTAGTTCGGGGAACTTGGGCGCGTAATGGTCACGAATGAACTTGGACCGAGGACTCAGCAATCGAAAAACCTGGCATCCAATGACGCACTTTATGCACCACGAGAATTTCGTTGTCAACATCGACGGACAAGTTATTTGCCTGCACAATGAGAGCATACTCTGGGTTCAAGTGGGCAGGAAGCGACATTGCATCTGCCGAGCTTGGATTTGCCTGGTACTTGCCAATTTCCTGTAGTGTATTGCTAATTAGCGGTAACGCGAGAGTAGCGAGAACATGAAGTCACCTTCAATATGTCGGACATCCTCTTGCTGCCCTCTAGCTTTGCTACCGAGCTGACGTCCTCTATCGCGCCAAGATCCATTTGGCGGACATCTTCGGCATCCAACTCTTCTGCAGGTCTTACGCCACCGTCAAGCACGAGGCCAGTGGTGGGCCCGTCTCCCGCCGCGCCTTCCTCCTCTCCTGCGTCGCCTTCGTCGTCGGACATGTCGATGTCTCCGTCCGCCTTGCGCTTCAATCCATTCGTTGCGGAGGCTGCGGTATTAGGGGCTGGGACGTCTTGGATTTCTTCGTAGTCAGCGCTGCCATTGTCCGAGAGGCCGTCGAGGTCTGCGAGGAGCTCGTCTGCCAGTCCGTTCATGGGCGTGTGGTGATCCAGTATAATTACCTTTTTTGGCGGTGGAAGCTAGAACTGGTCCGTGCGCGGATCCCTGGGCTATATAAACAGGGCGCAGACAGGCTGTATCCTCATACTTACCTTGATGGCGTGTGCTCCTTCACGTATCTGGGTGTACGGGCCGTGGTGGCCTTCCATAGCACGGCGACCCTGTCCATACAGAGGGTAACTGCGTCTTGTATGAGCTTCGGCTCATGCACTGTCTCAATATTTTCCTGTCCTGCCACGGCCACTCTGGCTGGGCAGGCCGTCCTTTTTTTGCTCCCACGCTATCCTAACCCTAACCCTATGTACATACACCTGTCTTGTTTTGGTAATTTTAACAAGTCGGCCTTGGCCTGTTACATGTCGTTCCAACCAGATGCTGTTTCGGCGGACGTGCACGCGCCCGACTCTCCGCGGTCGTCGCAGTCTCCCCCGCCGTCGGGAGTGCAAGGCGATTTGGAGCTCGAGTTGCATGGGCTCGCGAATGCGCTCTACAACTTGGGCACTACCGTGATCACAGACTCTACGAAAGAACGGGACAAGCCAGGAGGAGGCAAGCAAGTCGGCCTTCGAGCGTGCGTTTCCACTAGTTCCCCGTCGCGCGATGCCATTCACGACATGGTGCCTTAGCAACGAGGTGGTCCACCATCTCTCAACGATCGACGATATGGCTCAGCACACCCGCACTATGATTCCGTTCCAAGTCCTACAAGACATCGACAATGCCCGCAATCCCATGCAACTCACCAAGGAGAGGCTAGAGAGAGCTGCAACTGAAAACCAGTTCATGAATGGAAAGATCGCCGCTATTGATGTGAGTTTGTCATTCCATCACGCATATATCCACCGTCGTCAACTCGTTCTAGTCTTATCGCCAGTTGCTCAACGAGGCGCTTGCAAAAAGCTTCCCTGACACCGCCGAGTATCTTTACCCAAAGCCAAGCGCTGGGGAGCATGTGGACGCTTGAAAATCGAGGGTCCTTCATTTACTAGATCGATTCCGCAAGTCATTATTCCTCGCAAAATACTCTTGGCCACACTAATTACGTGCCAATGAGCAACACGCCCTGTCGACTTGTGTCGTCGTGTTTGCCAGTCCCTTCGGCGACTGAGCGCGCCTCCCTGTTTACTCCGACGCGCTAAGACAACATCGTTTTGGAAAGTGGATTTCGACACGATCCTTATCTCCCAACTTTGTTCGCCCCCGCCTTTTTTGATTTGCTCCAAAAGGCTGGCGCCCAATGTGAGTACGTTAACGATGCCATTCTTTCAATGGCTTTCCCTCGTCCCTTTTACTTCACGCGATGATCGGAAGCGTCCAGATTCTCAGAAGGACAACCTCGGACTTCTCACTTACGTCCGTGGCTTCTCGACCTTTGCTGGCACCCTGTGGTCCTTTGTGGCGTCGGCGCAATTTATTTACTATCAGACGATCACCGCCAGTGAATCCCCTCCACGTCGTGACCCGAAATACAGCTTGCCATTTCCCTAAGTATGTCCACGAGCGAGTCCGGTCAACGTACACAAGTTTTCCCTCCTTTGGATATCTTGGTCCAACTATCCAGGGATCGGATACCCTTTTCTCCTCCGCCGCTCTAACAGCCTTCCGCGTACGGACCGCACGATATGGCATTTTTTCATCAACAACCCTAGAGTTGTTCGTGAATCCACGCCCATATGATTAATTCCCCGTGCGCCATCCACACGATAGTCCATTCGAGGAAGAGGCACGCCAAGTGAAAAAACTTCATTTGCGACGGAAACAACTGACAGTTGCCATTGACACAAGTCATGAAATGTCCATCATCGAGTGTGGGAACACCCCGGCGGCTGATGCGGCCCAACAACGTCCGAAATGTTTTGGATCCTTTTTGTCTCCGAGCGTGGTTCTCACTGGGGCTATTTTTACGCTCACCAGGGCGGACGCACTAAACGCTGACAATTCTTTTAGGTTACAGACTCGGGAAAGCCGGGCCAGCACGACAGACACCGATGCGACAACCACCGACGAGGGAAGCGAAAACGTAAAAAAAAAAGAATTTAAAAAAATCCCCGGACGTCAACCTGGCCGGGGAGGGTGAGTTCCATGACCGCCTCGTAATGAGTGGAAACTTCCGGCATCCGAATCACGACCTGGATCCTGGTCGTCGATCTGCAAGCGGAGCAGAGGAGGAAATGCCCAAGACACGCTTGGCCTACAAAGGCAGGGAAAGACCCCGAAAACTAGCATTTCCTGAGGTGAGCTGGCTCAGCTGTCGAATGAGGCATAGGCTGAATCTGGTATAGCACGTGGTCACACTCATTTCTCAAAATGTGACCAGACCGCCGTGCGAGTGCCGTTTCCCGTATCGCCCTGGCACCTTTTTGGAACGGAGCAGAGATGTTTTGCCGACGACCCCAGTCATTGCGTACAATTCCGCATTCACGTACTTGGCTGCAGGATTCATATCATGTGTATTATCAGGCAAAACACGTTCACAAAATCGTGGCAACCGTCGAGTGCTGTTCAGGGTGTCAACGTAAACCACAGCCCGGGAGGAGGGCACAGGGCAGTTCAATAATTGGAAACGGGGCTCTTGCTGTGTTTCATAGCAGCTTTCTCGATCATGGGGGGCTGCTGTTCTCCAGCCGGCACCCCACCAGCTCACGCGTGCGCCTGATCTGCTTCTAACGGGAATCATAGTCTGGTAGAACATTCCGATTACACGCGCAGCGCATATGCACCCCCTCATCGTGCCCTGCCTCGAACGTATGAGAGCATCGGATAGGAGTTATATTGTCGGATGGGTGTTGTTGGTCGTGATAGGTACCGATCTGCCACAACGGGCTCCCTTTGACAAAAACCGTTATAGACTAAGCCATTACGGGAAAACACGATGGATCGATAGTGCTTGTGTTCGCGTACTGCATGTGTGTTTATGGCGGCGTCCATGTTTCGTTGGCTGTGAGAAACGGAGTGGAGGTCGCTTTTTACAGGATGGTGCGGTGCACAGATCCCGGGACTGTATTACCCTTTGTACAACAATGTCAGATGACTAGACAAGGGCCCCATTGAATTTAATGGATCAGACCTGATTGGACGTCCGGTCAGCGGGGGATGCCAGCAAATGCATGCGTGCTGTCGACGTAACAACACGGCAAGCAGGGTACAAAAATTGTTGAGGGCCTATCCAGGGACTCAGGAGATGGGAGCAATCACGCGGCGATTTCTCGCCTGATGGCATTGGACACTTAGGGGGACTCGACGCTTGAATAATAGGACCGCTGAGTCAACGCACCGAGTCGTCCAGTCGTTTCTAATTCATGCATGTTGATACACGTGTGTCCCGGTCGAAAACTTTTCAGATCAGGCCATGATCAGGCTATTTGGGCGTCCAGTTCAGGTATCTGGGCAACGCCCAGATCTAAGAAAATGAAGGAGAAATTTCCTGTATGACGGGCTGATCGTGATCTATATACCACATCATCATATCAACAGCGGACAATGGGGCTCTCACGAACGTACGGACTCTTCCGATAACGGTCACCAAGCGTAGCGGTGCTGAGACTTACGTTGCCGTATCTCAGTTGGTGGGACCAGATACGGAAAAAGGTTCCGCGGGTCCAGTATGGGGAACTTCTTCATTGGGGAGAGTAGGAGGGGACGGGACAGCATAGATGGCTCTCCCCCCCGGGAGAGGTACGGGCGTGTTTTAAATGCATGGTCCCCGATGCAGAGGTAACTCAATTTTGTACGCGAGAGCAATGCTCAACGCAATCAGACTGACCCTGTCGAGTCTAGCTTCGCGCACGGCTCGAGCGTCGAGATCCAATAATGGAGACTCGGTTTAAATATCGGGATCGCCGAAGAGGCTTTTTTTGTTCCCGTGGCTTGTGACGTTCGTTATTGACTCCTCGGAGTTGGGAGAGGGGGATAAGCAAAGATTCCCAGGAAGGAGTGCTGAGCCACTAATCTGTCGCATGAGATATTGAGGTGGCTGCAAGATGTCCTCCAGGAGCCGATGCAAGTCGCCGAATATAGGAAGGGAGTGAGAGGACGGATAACTGATCGGTAACTGAAATCAAGACGTTTTAGCATGGGTGAAACCCACGAAGTGTGGTAGCATTGAGTGGGAGACGGGAGCATGTCCACGTCTCGCAAACGGGTTGGTGGAGAAAAGCTTGAGCTGGCAACAAGGATGATAGCTGACCAAAGAGGTGCAAGATGGTCTTCGCGAAATGATGTGCAGACGAGAAGCGGAACTAATATAGACGCAGGCGAACGGACCGCAGGGGTTTTTCGGAAAAAGGGAGACGCGGATTCGACAGCAACACAAACAATATTGCGGAAGGTACTGTCGTCATCAGGCGGGCATAGCTCGGCCGTGATGGAATGGATATACTTGCGGTACGGGTTTCCTCGGCGATACGCTACACTTCAATCTCATCCGTCAGGACGCGCTTCGGACAGCGAGTGCGATGCACGTGCAGATGATAGAGTCCTGCAAAGGCGGTTATTTACATCCACAAAATACAGTCGAGTCGCGCCGACATTGTAGAATAGTTCGTGTACACAAACGTCTCCGTCTTCCCAATGCGAGACCATATCGGCACTATGAGAGTGATGAATGACCGTGCGATCCGCCTACGCTCATAGACGCACCGACCGCCCTGATGGAGATTTTCGTTTATCTGGACGAGCACGATGTATTTGCTGGTCGCGGGACGTCAGCGAGGTTCGCAGCGGCCGCGGTCGTCACTCACAACCCGGATGGCTGGATCTCTATCATGCGATCTTTGACGCGCTCTTTGATGTCCTTCATCCACGATTTGACCTGTTCTCTGTCGTTCGACCAGATCGCGTGCTGGAGGGTCGTCTGGAGAAGCTTCTTCATGTACGCGCGGAGGAGGTCGGTGTCGAAGAGGGGCCTGAGTGGTTGTGGGGATGTTGCCTCTGAGCGGGATATCGGGGAGCGGAAGCCATACGCGGTCGTCATCGTCATAGAGAGAGCTTTATGCTTTGTTTGCTCGCTTGTTTGACAGTGACGCCAACTGACAAGCCTGCGCCTCGCCGCCTTCTTTTAGTCATGTCTTCGATATCCTTTCCTCATGCCCCCGACGACACAGACCCAATCCCCTCCTCGTCCTTGCGCGACTCCATGCAGGCCCCCTTCTACTCACCCCCCGCCTTCGACGTCACCAGCTCCTTCCAGATGAACCCGCTCTCTGCCCATCCACCCCGCACACCCCGTCCGAGCACAGTCACCCAGCCCCACTTTGCAAACTCGACCTTGAACATCTACGACGAGAAGCCGGACGAACAAGCGACCGAGAACGGTTTCTCCGCAGACATGGCTGACGAGGACGAAGAGGTCGACCAAGAGAGCGGGCGCGTCGTCGAGGCGGAGCGAAAAGTCGGCAGGCATGAGGTGTGGCGGGATATGCTCACTGCTAGCGAGGGCCGGGACAAGGCGTTTGTGCGTATTGCATATCTCTCTGCCGTCCACGCTAATCCACGCCCAACAGAAATTGATGCAGTATTCGATACGTGTATATCTTCTATTGCATATCAAGCTCTTGTTCCGAAATGGCAAGGGGGCGGGACTAGTGACGAGGCTCGAGTCTGCGCGCAGCGGTTTCTCTTTTACAAGGTACTATCCTCCGACAACTCTAGGCTCGGCTATGCTGACATTCTGGTCATAGAAAGATGCTCATTCTGTTCAACTGGTTGACTCCATTGAGCACCGTGTTGGCGCAAAAGGCAGTCCCCTACTCGTCTGGCGGCTCGTCGTTGACCCCTCACAATGTTACGGATCTCCCATCAACAAAGACGCTGCCGTCGTTGACTGGCAACCTCCTTTCGCACCCGTTCTTGCAGGCCCTGCTTTCTGCACCCCCGCCTGTCCTCTTGGATCTAGTCAACGGCCTTTCCGACGATATATACACACTTTCGCGACTGGGACTGATCGGACCCAAGACGGGCGCTAGGGCCGCACGGTTTTCGGATTGGTGTTGGTTTTTTGGCACCCTTGTTGGCCTAGTCGAAAACGGTGTCGAACTGTCCATCGTGGAGGGTCTACAGCGCCAAGGTATTTGCAAAACTTGAGATGATCGTGCTTTGCTGAAACAGTGTTGCAGTGGAGAACAGGTCGTATCAAGAGTCGCTAGAGGGGGCTACGTCCAAGTCGCGCCCCAAGGCCTCAAAAGTGGACGAAAGGGAGATGACGAGACTGCGACGCAAGAGCTACTGGCTTCAGGTTTCACGGGTGAAACTGATCATGGACTTTATCTTTGTTTGTAAGAAGGGACGCGCGCGCACGTCCACCGTCTGCTGATCGGTTGTTTTGGTAGCATACGATGTTTTCAGGATCAAACGGGGAAAGAACAGCATCCAGTCCTTTGCAGGACTCGCGGCTGCCGTTCTGAGGTAGGTGATTGCATGGGTGCGCAGACTAAGCCTGACTGATGGATGGCAGCTTTGCAAAATTATATGATAAATTCAAGACTATCCTCGTCAACAAGGTGCTTTCCAACACGGACTGAAGTGAGCATGCAGTTGTGGCCTAGTTTGGGCGGTGCATGTGGTCGGGGTGATTGCGGCTGTCTCACGTCCATGCTTGATATCCCTTTGCTAATTGATCGAGTTTCATGTCATGTTATACCGTAGAAGAATGTTTTCGTTGGCATGCTAGTAATTGCAACTATGACCACCAGGAGGGTTTTTTGGGCGAGTCCGAAGACGAACGCTGTGCTTGGAGGGAATCGACTTGTGCTTCGAGAAGACGGATGCGGTCTTTGGCGTCGTCGAGGAACTTTTCGTGGGCAAGCCGGCTTTGGACAAGATGGAGACTCTGTTAGAAGGCATGGAGAGCGTTAAGAGCGGCGATTCTCTGTACGGTGGGCCGGTGCCACCGGGGCGGGGAGAGTACTACGCACGAGGTAGACAGCCGAGCCAAGGAGGGCGACGGGGAACATGGCGGGCAACAGGGACGCGTAAAAGTCGGCATGGGGACTGCGCCGACCGTTGCTGGAATAAGTGCGGCGGGTGATGAGGCGGTGGAGAGACATTTTGACTTGGGTGGGCGTGGTAGCAAATGTCACAAGCGTCTGTTACCGGACCACAGTTTTATAATTTTGACTCTCTTCCTCCAACACCGCCATGGCCGACGAGAAACATATCCGCACTATCCACCGCTCCCTCGACGATATCCCCCTTCGTACTACCCCAGCACCATCCACGCCCCATCGCCCAAACCCGCCCCATCGCTACGTCCGTCCTCGCGCCCTTCGCATATGGAACCTCTTCAAAAAGTGGTCCCCCGTCCTCGCCTACGGTGCAACCAGCCTCGGCTTCCTCCTCGCGATCGCATTCTGGAAGACCCAGGTGTTTGATGGTAAGTAATCTCCTTCCTCCTGACGACACGATCTTCAATCCATCCGGTCCGTGCTCCCGTGCAATAAGGTCTCGATCAGCTATCTTACTCGCTCCGCAACGACGAGTACTATGGCTATGCCGTCCTGTTTTGCCTCATATTCATCACTACATTCCGTACGTCTCCCGTCCTGAAATATCATCATTCGTCGTCGCTTACTCGTTTTGTGATGCGCTTCTCGCCCTCGGTGCTTCTCTCTCTCTGCGGCGGCGCTTACAAATCGCACAGCTCCCCTCCCACTGTATTCCACGTTGATCACTCTCTCCGGATATACCTACGGACCATGGATCGGTGCAGTCATATCCTACCTTGCGGCGTTATCCGGCGCAATCGTCGTATTTTCCCTCTCCCGTACTTTCCTCCGCGAGCGCATCGCCCGCTGGCTGCAGTCCACCCGCGGGCTGTGCCGCGTCGTACGCGCCATCGAGCGCAAGCCGCAGCTGCTATTCCTCGTCCGCCTCGCACCCTATCCGTACAATGTCATGAACGTACTTCTCGCCGCGACGACGCTGAGCATGAGGACCTATGTCATATGCACCGGGCTATCCCTCTTCAAGGTGATCGTACACACCAGCATCGGTGCGGGGATTCGGTCCTTTAGCGCCGACCAGCAGTCCAATCGCGAACAAGAACACGACGACGGCTGGAACAGAGTATGGACGATCGGCGGCATCGTCCTCTGCGTCGCTCTCTTCGTATACCTCAGCTGGGTTGCACGGCGAGCGGTCGATGATGAACTCGAGGACGAGACGGACAGCTCGGAGGAAAGAATGGCCTTTTTAAGCACAGACGTTCCCCTCGAGGAAGAGTCCTCGCAACCGTACGGTCGCTTGCCGTCAGCGTCGCGTTCGCGGGAGGCCATGTCTGAGGCGCAACTCGTTTCGCACGACCTCGTTTTCTCGACTGTGGGGTCTGCATAGCATCTCTCGGCACCATCGTGTATCCCCTTTTTGGCTTTGATGCCGACGTTTTTTTTTAGCGTGAACTAGAAGGCGGGCGAGACCTAATCGAACGGACGAATGTGTGTATTACATCCAGTGTATACTCTCCTTGACCACGGCCTGGACTTTTTCTCTCTCCTTTTTTTTTTTTCCAATCATACGACCCTCGTTCCTTTTTTTTTCCTCCATGTTATATTTACAAATTGTGTATGTATGTGTGGCTATTCATATATTGACTGAGGCCATATCGATCTGAGAGTGCTGCCGTAAACGCGTATCGTGCGAGCCACCACCCGGCAAACCCCGACGGCAACTGTCAACGCCACACCCAACCTTGCCATATACGCTTCACGATCCTTGCTGTGCCACATCACGCCTGCTTTTTCCCCCTTTTTTTTTCTGTGCGCAGTCATCCACTCGAGGCCTCGTTGACGAGATCCCTCAACGCCGTGTTGGCTGTTCAAATGAAAGCCAACCCTCAACATGCCGTTTGAACCTAACTTATCGGATGCCCACATGGGTGACGTCACATGGCCCTGTCACATGACAGATAGAACGCAAACACGAAAATACAAGAACAAAATATGACACGACACGAGGCCAAATTTGAAACATCCCCGATCAGAATTCTGCCCGATGAGATCTGCAAGACCCGATCGGGATGCCGCTGAATCGGGTGTGCGGACGCCGGGTCTCCCGATCTGTCGTGGCAGCTGGCAGTGAGAACGAATCCACCAACTTGGCGACCGTCCGGCCCGTCAAAATCATGTCACTTTTGCGCCCGTCTAAATGAAAACTCGACGCCTTACTCCAATTCCGTTTGCACCAAGTCGAGTCTGGATATCAAATGAACTGGGTAACGATTATACGGGGTAACCGCATGTACCAACCTGAGAGACGGGCAATGTCAAAGGTATCAAAAATGGGGGTGAATGAAGCGTGATACTACATATGAGATATGAGTCAAGGTATACATGACGCAATGTGTCACAGCAATGCAAACGACGAGACGGGTATGATGGGTTTCGTGAAATGAGTGGACGGGCGTATATATCACTTCTCAGAAGAGAAGGGCAAGAATGAAAGAAAAGGGAAAGGAGAGAAAGAAAAAAAAAGGAACGCAAATCGTAAGATCAAGGCAAACGGCGAAGCGTTATCGTCCAAGTTCGAATGAAGACGGTCGGAATAGCATCGTGAGCCGCGCACCGCAAATCTAGTATCCCTCCGCAGGCGCAGGTGCATCTATAGTTCGCCCATCGTTTTTGGTATATTGCGGAGGAAGGTGTTCGTTCAAGGGCACAAAGCCGAAATCAGGCGAGACTTTTCAAGAAACTATTGGTCAGTAAGTCTCGCCGTAAAAACCACCGAATCAGGATACGACTTACAGCGATTGATGTCCGTCTCAGCTCCGCCGTAACCATCCGTGAGCGGAGGCGTGTTTGCTTGCGAAGACGACGTATGTGATGCTGCACTAATCGAGGACGCGCTCGTCGACGGACGCTGTGTCCCTTGCGTCGGATGTCCCCAACCGTTGCGGCCATCCATCGAGTCAATGGATGGATTCCCACCCACGGCAGAGTAAGCGAACTCGGTCTGGCTAGAGGGAAAGCCATAAGGGTCTACCGAGGGCAACTGTATCATACTCCGAACTCTCGGCATGTTCCCGTTTTGGTCGTCGACCGGCTGGGGAGAAGACGACGGCCGCTCCGAATGATGTTCGTAAGGAGACGGATAAGGACTCATAGCCTGGCTGTGGCGTCGGGGCCGACCCACCCTGAGCGAACTATTAGGGCCGTATTGCTTTGACGTCGAGGGTGGACGAGAGAGCGTCGGAGAAATGGGCCTATGGTGGCCGGACCCAGGACGAGAGTAGTCGCCATGGTGGTAGGTCGGATGGGTGGGCGACTCTTCGTACGGCAATGACGAGACTGAAGAAATCGAGTACCCCGTCGTCGGACGGCTGTGAGTGTCGGGAGACAGCGACGGAGGCGTATGGTCGCTGTGCATGGACACGTTCGAGTACGAGGACGCGTAAGAGGTGTTGATCGTGGGAGTGGGCCGCGCACCGTAGCCGTTGGTGGTCGGGGGGTTCAAGAGCGAAGAGAGGCTACCCGAATGGCTGGACGAAGAGCTGTTGGGAGAGAAGGACCAGCTCTGGTCGGGGTATTGGTACTGGGGCGAGGACACCTGAGGGTTGTGCGTGTAGCCGGAGCCACCCATGGCACTGAATTGGTTGGCAGGGGGCTCATCAGCAGGCGAGATGGGCTGGAGACTGTGCGACTGGTTGAAGATATTCTGGTGCTGGGGCTCAGAGGGAACCGTGAGAGGCGGCAGAGCAGCGCGCGGGTATGAGGTTCCCCAGCCAGCAGCAGCAGGCGAACTGAGGGGAGTAAAAGAACCAGGGGCAGAGAACCCACGGGCGCGACCGCCAAGGACGTTGGGCTTGCTAACGGTGGGGGGCACCGAGAGGGGGATGCCAGGGCCAGCACCGATGGCCGAGCGGGGAGGGGGTATAGTGGGTGACTCCTGAGTCTCACGCTTTCTCGGTTTGGGGAGGCGTGGCGGAACGCGGCGTTTGAAATTGGCAACGACTTCTGGAGGAGAATGGCGATTGAGGGTTGGGTGGGCTGGTGGCTATGTCAGAGGCATCAAGGTTGGAGGCGGTGCGGGTGGACTTACACCATGTGCTTGCGTCGGGATCATCGATGGCTGGGTCAACGTTGCGGAGGTTCACCTTGCGCATGAAGCCGTAAATCTGTTTGGAAGGGGGGTTCGTGAGGGAACATGGAGCGGGCGTACAGAAGCACGTACGTTGAGTTGCCGAGAAAAGGAAGCAAATCTGGATTGGCGATATATGCTGGGGAGGACATGGAGGGCGAGCTGCTCAGGACGCTCGACGATAATGTGTTCGCCGGCGGGGTCCCATCTGATCATGTGATGGTTCTCTGGACGCTCGAGGAGGCTGGGGGACGCGTCGGACGGGGAACGGGGGGGGAGGGAGGGGACTTACGCGTAGAGTTTTGTGAGGAAGGTCGCCTGAGGCTTTGACTCGGACTTTGTGGGCTGGGGCTGGTCGTGGGCCTTTGAAGGGGGCTGTGGAGACGTGTCGTCAGAGGGGGAGTCGTTGGGCGAGCTTGGTGGGTATAGGGGCGGGGGTGCAGTGTTGATGTGCGGGTATTGGTGGTCCTGGCGGGACCACTGGGGACGGGGAGGCGGGGGGTATGAGGGAGCGTAGAGGTCTTGCATGTCGAACGTTGCAGGGCGTAGGGACGGAATGTTGAAAGCGTCGGACGGAGCCGAGTGTGTTGAAGTTGAGCTATGTACTGAAGAAGCGAAGAAAGTAAAAAGGAAAAGAAAAAAAAAAAGTCGCGCAGACGACTGTTAGTGCAGAGGCTGTCGACGGTCGAGTCGACGATCGACTATGTATATTATAAAAAAACGACGGCCGGTGGAGAATTCATATTCCCCGAATTTAGCCCTTACGTGACCCCTCTCTCCTCTCCCTCCATTTTCTCCCGCAGCTTCCCATTCAGGCCCCGTACGTAATCTAGGGTCCTCCTCACAAGCCGCGGCCGCGTTCGGAAATCACCCTCGGTAAACTCTGTCCAAACACTCCACAACATCCATCCCCCCCATATGCGGTCTCCGTGCCACTCCCTCGGCGCCGAGGGAACTGCACTTGTCCTTTTCCGTCCACACTCCGCCCACACTGTATCGCGATCTCCATGTGATCCCGTTCCAGTGGCCGCTGCACCGTCTTTGGCGAATTGCCCTCAATCTCAGCTTGAATCTCATGTCAGCGAGCCACCGTGCTCCTCCTCATCGCATGCTCGTCCTGCCACTGCGCGCTCTTTGCTTCATTCCCACGCCCCCCTCTTTTTCCCACCGGCTCGTTCGCTTCCCCCTTGGCTCGCTTTTGCACTCGCCGGGGTCCTGTCATCCCCTCTTTGGAAATCGAACTCCGTGCCCGATATGGTTTCCCCCACTCCTCGACGATCCGCACCGACGCTCTCTTCCCGCCCACCACGCTCCTCCATCAAAGATCCCTGCTTACATATTCCCCGACCCCGACGCCTTCCCCGCGCGTCCTCGCTCTACTGATCCTCCCCCGCTCGCCGTCTCTCCGCTTCCGTCGCCCTCATCCCCGCCTGCGCGCTCCCGAGGCCCTCCAGACGCCATCCCCATCACACATCAACTTCTTTTCTGCTCTGATTCCGGATCCATCTGATCGCTACTTCTTGTCATCCCCTCGTCACCGATCCGCACATTCACTTCCGATTAGAATAGCTCTTTTGTAATCAGGTATCATGTCACTAGCGACGCCATCTACCGTCAAAGGCGTCCGATCAGTGGTAAGCTCGTGCAGTGCACGAACGTCGTAAGTACTTCCAAAGAAATGTAACGTTAAGAGAAGTTGGGGTAGCTGTGCAATGCAAATAGTACAAGTGAAACCCGCCCTTTTTCTTCCTCCAAAATGCAAGCAAAGAGAGCAAAGAAAGCAACAATGGCCGACAAAGAAACGACAGACCTCCGCCTGTTCACAGCTCTCCGTCATAGTGTATCGTGACGCTGTTGAATGCCCCAAACAGGTCCCCGTCCGGAGGCGACTCGAGCCCATCATCGTAGCCGGGCATGCCTGATGCAGCAACGCACCCTTGCTCCTCCAGATGTAGCGAACGCGACTCTTTGAGATGTCGGAAATTGGTAGCATCGGCCCCCCTCGACGAGCTGGGCACAATCTAACGGTGAATCAGTAACCGCATTCACAGCGACCACATGGAACAGGAAATGTGTGCCACGTGCTCCCGTCCGAGCGTGTGGCACAACACTCGTCCTCGACGAAAACTAACTGGTTTTGTTGACGTACCGGCGGGCGTGTGTGACGCAAGAGACCCCAGTTTATTTTGGCAAACCATTTGTGGTGCTTTACCTCGCTTGCACCGCTTCTACTGCCTAGCCGAGTCCGCTCTTCTTTGTCCAGGAGCCGAACGATGATATCTTTACAGGCACTGTATCCGGGTGTTTCTCATCATTGCGACAACAGCTCCATACGGATCAACCTACTTGGATATCTTGGGCGTATCGCGGAAATGTACAGGCAACAACCGGATATTCGCAAACGTATCGTTCCTCTCTTTGCCCTTAAATGGTGTCGTGGCGAACTGTGTCGCCGATCCCAGTGATCGAAATGATATGCAATCAGAGTCCGTCAGCAATCTCCCACACTCGACTTCCGCCACATGTGAACAAGTTCGACTTACGATCATCTCGTAAATCAGTATTCCGAGCGTCCACCAATCCACCGCTGCAGTGTGTCCTTGTGCTGCAATCACCTCAGGTGCAATGTACTCTGCAGATCCAAGCGCAAGTGTCAGACTCCTTCTGCAAAACATGCACCATCCTGACCCTCGGTTCCGACAAAAGAATTCGTCCTAAAATCAGCCGTACACGACATCGTATCGATCATGGGCACCTAGACCAGGCCGAAGTGAGCTTATCACATGGTCCGTACAATTCACCTACCCCGTTTGGCTCTGAATGATGGATCGTCGCAGGCCGCCCGCCTGGATGCCCCGACTGCTTCGCCAGGTCGAAGTCCGACAACATGATGTGCCCAGATTGGTGTAGTAGAATGTCTGTCGGGCGTACGGCAACGCGCTCGTAAGTGTGGCGACAGGAATAGAAATTGAACATACTTTCTGGTTTGAGGTCGCGGTAAATAAATCCATTCAGATGTAGGTACTCTAGTGCGGCGACTACCTCGGCGGCGTAGAACCGTGAACCATCCTCCGAAAGACATTTGCCCGGACGCGTTTGCAAAGCACGGAAAAATTCCCCGCCCATGCAGTATTCCATACAGAAGTATAGATATTCTTCCGACTGAAACGAATGATAGAGTGTCACGATGAAGGGGTGATTAGAAGTGGCGAGAATTTCTTGCTCCGTCAAGGCTCGCTTGATCTTCTTCCGTTCTATCATCTCCTTTTTGGAGAGCACTAAAATCGCAAGTAAAGCGCTGAAAAAAGCATGGAACAGGCCTAGCATACCTTTCATGGCAAACAGTTTATCAGTTTTCTTTTCCTTGACCAGATAGACGCGCCCGACATCACCCTTGCCCAGCATCTTGACTTTGAGGAAGCTTGAAGGGCCGACCTCCACCTGCACGAAGAATGCAGCACTATTAAAAGGGTACGCGAAAAAAAGACATACCGATCGAACTTTGATGGAGTTGCTCGAATAGGTTCGCCGGAACGCCACTTTGCCGGGGCCTTCAGCATTTGGATTTGCAATGCGGGCTTTTGGATATCGCTCGTGTCTTGTGGACCGGCCTCTGGAAGAGCCCGAAGAAATGGTCTCCAATGAATCATCGCCGTACTCAGAAATGCTAGGTTGACCTCCAGGAATCGGGGGTATGACCTCGGCGGGAGCGAGCAAGCCATTTTTAGTGGGGGCAGCTGACCGCGAACCAGACAAGAAGAGGTGCTTGGCATTGGGTGCAGAGGCGACACGACGGATAAAACGAGTTGCTGACGCTCCCATTGCGCGGGGCGATAACGGGCCCGAACGACTCGCTGTAGGAATATGACCCGGAGAGATAGCGACGGACTGCTGCGACGGACTGGATGCAGGAAGATGTGGAGAGAGGCCGAGGTTGGTGCGGTGTTTTTCCGACTTTGTCCTCACGCGGGATTGAGCGTTGGCTGGGGGGACCATGGAATCAGGCCGAACCGGGGATATAGGAGAGATATGGTCGGTTTGGCTGGTGTAACCCCGGGAGTCAGGCACAAGGTACGAAGATTTGGGAGTTCCGCTGAGATGAGAGTCGCTGGACTGTGTCTTGGATGAATTGTAAGAAGAGCGCTGGTCGGCAGACTGCGGGGTAGATGGAGCGAGAGACGCCGAGAGAGGGGGACCGGACGCGTGCTTGGCGGTGATGGGTGAGGAGAAGCTCCTTGGAGTGCGATCAGGAGCGGGTGCACCATTGGTATTTGGCAAGTGCTTCTTGGATGAACTTGGGAGACGAAAAACGGACTTCCAAGAGGAATGGGACGGTGACAAAGGGGAGGATGAGGGAGAGTGCATGGTGATGACGACGATCCGGGATCCTCGATCGCGCGTTGGGGAGAGGAGAAGACGCGGGAACGGAGGAGAGGAGCGGTGGAGACGGAGGAGAAGAAAATGTTGTTTTCCGCTAAGGTAAGGATGGCGAGAATTCAATATGGTGGCACCAGGTTAAACACAGCTTAGTCAGACGGCAAATGCCACTTCATTAATGCCCGCTCTCAGCGACGCTGTCCGACGCGCCGACGACACCACCCTTGATGTTGGCGTTGGCGTGTCGCCCACCCAATCCCCACGGACAGCGCACCATGCTAACCCCGACGGGCGACCGAGAGACCGTGTTCGACAGTGAGGAATGTCAATCCCGCGGGTACGATGCCGATCCTTGCTTCCACGCCAGGTCCAGGTACGCGCGTCTTCAGCGCGCGTGAGAATGGCGGCGCAAGCATAGCACTATGCTGACACACGGGCGACGATGCAGAATGGGATGCCGTGTTTTTCGGAGTATGTCATGAGTACACGAAGGCATCATGTGGGTGGGTGCACTTGACTTGTCGACCGACGTGGGCGGAGGATGACACGCATACCCTGAAACGACGCCAGCTAGCCCGATGCGAACTTGCGAATAAATATTCCACTCCTCCGACATTTTACTATCCTGCATGTATCTTACACCATGTCATCATCCAGCCCCCTCCTCTCACACCCTCCCTCGTCCTATCAAGCCCTCTCTCCTCCCCCTCCTCCCGCCCCCTCCCGCCCCTCCGCCTTCTACTGGATCGTCTCTGCTCTATGGAGCGCCGTCTTCCTTGGCGCCTTCGACGGTGAGTCCCTCTTCTTCCTCCCGCCCCTCTCCCAACCCGCCCCACAGGCACCGTTGTAGCCACCCTCGTGTCCCCCATCGGGAGCTACTTCAGCAAGTCGGAACAGTCGTCATATCTTGGCGTGTCCTACCTGCTTTCCGTCTGCTGCTTCACCCCCCTATACGGTCACTCCTTTCGATCTCTCTCCCCTGTCTAACGCTAATCTCGTATCAGGCCGTCTCTCAGACATTTTGGGACGGAAGGGCGCAATGCTTCTTGCATTGTCTCTATTCGGTCAGTCTCGCAGATCTCTCGTATTTTGTTCCTAACTCATTCATTACAGGCTCTGGCACCATCGCCTGTGGCCTTGCACCCTCCATGGAATCCCTCATCCTTGCCCGAGCAATCGCCGGTATGGGTGGAGGCGGGTGCGTATCCAGTCTGCCCTGTGAATTTTCTCTTTGACATGTTTCGCTTCCCATCAACAGTGTCATGACAGGTCGGTTCACCATCCTCGCTTCCTTCATCCCAATGTTTATGTCTTTCAAGTCACCAGTGTGGTCATCACTGATCTCGTCCCCTTGTGAGTCCGCTCTGTATTACCTGTCTTTGCGGAACTAGATCTCTTGCGTAGAAAGCAAAGAGGTCTCTACCAAGGTATGACCAACATGTGAGTCGCTTTCCTCCACGGTCCAGAGTCGCTCCTCAAAAATTTCGTTAGTTTGTTTGGCCTCGGAGCAGGCCTCGGAGGTCCCATCGGCGGCTGGATAAATGATACTTGGGGATGGTGCGTATATCTATAATTGCCGAGTCTTTATTTACTTACGTTCAAACTAGGCGTGCAGCTTTTCTCCTGCAGGTGATTGAGACTTCCTCATCGTAGGGCTGGTAGATGAGGCTGATGTGCCGTCTTCACACAGACCCCATTGCTATTCGTCTCTTTTTTTCTGGTCGCACTCAAGGTCAACATTGGCTTACCCGAGGCCGTCGCAAACGAGGATACTTGTACAAAACTCGGCCGTATAGATTTTCTTGGCTCTCTTACATTGGTTATCTCTGTTGCAAGTGTGCTATCTGCACTCAGTATAAAAACGACAGAAGAACTGCCGTGGTCGCATCCGCTAATTTGTGGACTGCTTGTGGTGAGCATCGCCTCCGCGGCCGCTTTCGTGTATGTCGAAGCGCGAATAGCGACATATCCTGTCATGCCGCTACGTTTAATGATGCAGCGCACGCCATTGGCCGTTTCTTTGGCTAACTTCATGGGGTCGATGACTGCATTCTCCATGGTTAGTATTCGACAAATGAATATATCCCCACCTCGTCAATTCTTCTTTTGCAGCTGTACAACGTACCGTTATATTTTTCTGCTATCAGGCTCAATTCATCCACAGACGCCGGTGAGCGAAAAAGGATTTATGTCGTCCGTTCGACTCTGATTTAATTCGACAGGTCTCCATTTATTGCCGCACTCCGTATGCTATGACTTGCCACTCTTTTCTTGAATCGAGACTCACCTGAGTTAGGTCGCATTATCGACAGGAAGCGTGCTGGCTGGCTGGTCCGTTTTGTCCTCGCTATGAAAAATGTCGCTTTGAGCTTGTCTTCTAGGTGGATGCGTAAAACCGGCAAACTTTACAACCTTACGTTGGGTTCTGCGGCGCTCTGCATATTAGCAAGTGTGCTCGTCGTCTTGTGGAATGATCAAACGTCAACTCTCCACTTTTGGCTCGACATTGTGCCACAAGGTTTTGGGATGGCAAGCCTTATAACGACCACATTAATAGTATGTATTAGGCTACTTATCGCCTTTTTATTGTAAATTTGCCACGCAGGCGATGATTGCGGGAGTTTGCAAGGAAGATATGGCTGTGGCCACGGGAAGTGAGTTTTCACCTCGTCACATGTGTAATGGAAGGTTTGATTGCTCTCAGTCACATATCTCTTCCGCACCACGGGCCAGGTCGTTGGGGTCAGTGTGTCAGGCGCTCTGATCCAGAGTGTCCTGCTGCATCAATTGAGGAAGCGAATTACTGGGCCTGGATCATCAGATGTCAGCGGTGAAGTTGATATGGATGGTTTTATTTGCATACTGAATCCCCTTTACCCAGATCATAGAAGCCGTACGGTGAGGCAGTTGATGGAGCACTACCCATGTTTCTAGACTGACGGAATTGCGCATACATATTAGGCATTCGATCAGTTCAATTCCAGATCTTGCGCCTTCTCTTCGGAAGGCTGCAACGGAGTCCTATGCTGCTGCGTTGCGTGTCGTTTTCATTTCTCAGGTCGCAATCAACGTTCTCGTACTCATAGCCTGCATACCTATCGAGGAACATCCTCTTCCGTGTGTCATTCTTGAGCACCCCAATCGTTGCACAGCTCTAATGATATTGTTTTCTAGAGGAACGCACCAGGAACAGGAAGAATATTACCGTCAACAACAACGTGAAAATGATAGCTAAGGAGCAGTAGGGTCAATCACGCATGTTTCCATTACTTTATCCGCTATTCCCGCACTAGTCTTAGACGGAAATTTGCACTGTAATATTGAGCACATACCCACTGTACCCACGTGTTCATTATAGCCGATCAGACCCTTGTAAAACATGTGTCGGATGAATCTACGCAGCAGCATTTCAGAAAGAGAGACGGGGAACATGCATGTCTATAATGACGCAGTCAATTTTGGAGAACAGCCCTCTCCTGAATCCAGCGTCCGGGCCTCTTCTTCACAACCGCTGGTGATCCGTCTACTTGTGCCCTCCGTTCACTATCCGCGTGATAGTTTCGGTCGGACCGCACAGGACATGGTAGAACGTTGGATGCAGACACGGTCAAGACCGAAGCAAAAAACGTGAGCGCGAAGAGGGACGAGATGAATGTGCGACGTTGGCGGTGCGTGATGCGAAGGGTACTGGACATTCCGCTACAGACGGGCATCAGCACGGAGAAAAGCGAATATATTGCCGAGGGGGCAACTCACTGACGTCGTCCCCATAACCACAGTGGAGAAACTCTTTTGAACGGCGGGGACTGTCATGACTCTTTTTCGCTTATTCATACTTACACTCTCACGTGACTTCATGACTCATCCATATCACATGCAGATACTATTCCATGACGTTCTACATTGTTCCATGGACTATTACCATAGTAGGACTCTGACTGGCCCTATACCTTACGCATGGACCATCGTGCTCATGTATATAAAGGGCATGCTCATCATAGGAGCTCCTTACTTTCGGTTTATTCATTGTCTTTGCAAGTAACCTTAGGGCAACCTAGGACCTTTCATCGAGTCCTGATATAAAACCGAAAGTAACCTCCTACCTTGCCTGCCCACCGTCGCCGTCATTCGAACCTCATTATTCGCGTTGTCAACACCTCGTTGACCACCTATCCCTCCTCTCATACCGATGTCTCTCCCGACTCTCATCATCGCTTGCACCTGCAGCTGTACTGCGCCGGTCAATGCTTTGCCGACACCCCTCCCTTCCCTGCTTCATGTCAAGCCCTCTGGCTGTCTGAGTCGCTGAGTTATCGTGCTGGCAGCAGAGCATCCTCGCCATACAAATCAACGGCAAGCGATTGTCACACTCCCATCACCGGCCCTAACAGTCTATGCCAGGTGTTTGTACCGTGCCATCGAGAGAGTCCTCACTCTCTTCTTCCTTCAGCTCAGCTTGTTACGGAAGATCATACTCTGGATTTACTCCAATCCACCCTGGACCTGGTCCAATCTACCTGCATGCTCTTAGAAGGACTTGTACTAGTCCTTATCCTCACCTACCTTCAACTCGCATACTGTGTTATTGCTGTCGAGCCTGTCGCCTTAGTGCCAGAGCCGCAGCAGCCCCTTCCTCTCCAACCCCTGCACTCCACGACAGACGCAGAGGAATCCTCGGACGACGAGCAAACTGTCTACGAACCATCGTTACACTCTGACGAAGGGACAGTCGTCGTCGACCCCTCACTACCCAACCAATACATCCTTGCCGCCCTCTCTCCTATCGCTCTCATGCCCGCCCCCAGGCATCTCAGACCCAGTTATCCAGTCACATCAACTTGGTGTAATTGAATGCGTGCACCTACAAATCCTATTGACAACTCCTCCGACTCCGACTTTTAAAAATCTGACACTATGGCACGATCCCTGGGAAGACATTGAGCTACTTGCAATCCTGTGCGCTTATATCTGATACCCCAGTGCATTATCTGCTCCGATCCCAATCCCTTCCTCCCGCATAAGTGCTTGCAACCGGGTAACCACCAGGTGATACGCAAGACAATTCCTTCTTTTCAGAGGCCAAAAATGTGGAAAAGGAAGAGTGGTAAAAAGGATATAAAGTAATTTTTATTTTAGCTGCCCAGCATTTCAGATTCATCAATATCCCGATGAATCCAAGGTGGACCTAGAAGACCACTGCACCTACCTCCTGGAGATCGAACCACTCCAGCTTCATATCCTTACCCACCACCAGTCATTAGTCGCACTTCCTCTCGAAGCAACACCCAACAACCAATGGCCACCAAAGTGGGACCCTCTTCCTCCGATCCCATACCACCTCCTCTCCGTTCTTGGCCCATGGCTGGGACCTTCAAGGAGTTCCAACAACAATACGCTGTGTACGTCCAACACGTGGCCCAACATGGAGCGTATACCGCCATGCCTCCAACTGTACCAAGCCTCCCTCCAAAAAAGAAAAAGTTAAAGGCACCCGAAGTAGAAGATGAGCCAAAGGTCGTTCGCCTTGGCAAGTCCTATAT